>BOPN01003300.1:57500-60000 GCA_017312705.2 Penaeus japonicus | reverse complement strand
AGGTGATTAACCACCATCCAACATCTGGCCTGAGTAAAATCCACTCCTAGTTCGTGAGTACATTATACTATAAAATCATATATGTCATGTTTTCAGTGTTCATAAATCTAATCATGCAACCACACTGAATATCAGTCTGGAAAATTATTCGTAATGAAAGCCAAACACAAGATATGGCATCACCAATGGTCAAGGCCACACCAGGACGCCAAATCGGTTTAGGTACCAACTAGTAATTACCTCTCCGAATTGTTGCCAGATATATGTATATCACTGCCTACTATATATATATGTATGTATATGTATGTGTGTGTATGTGTATATGTATATATATGTATATGTATATGTGTATATATGTATGTATATGTATATATACTTAAACAAATTATAATGCATGGGCACACTATAATTCACGTGCGTGTGTGTGCACGCATGGACGCTGATGTGTATGGGTGCTGTATGCATGCATACGGGCGTAGACAAATGCTTGGAGTATGTGCATAATTGCTTATTTGTGTATATAGGCGTCTATGCATATCTATATATAGTAACGAATATAAGTGCGGGCACGGGAGCACGCCTAAACATGCAAAAATGCATGTTTGCGTAGGCCCTGCACGTATATATAAACAAATGCCCATTCTCACATGAGTAGACCGGAAGGTCGTGAGATAGATCGGCGGATACAAAGATCTCCTAATAACATGCGAGACTAACTCAAACGTGTTATTGGAGATTAATGGTACCTCCGGACTAAAATTACTCCCCCCACCGTGCACAAGGCCGCCAGGTGGGGGTACCAGGCCACACACCTCTTTAATATGATTTCCAGTCGTACTGGACCTCATTCCTCGGAAGCGAAGGAGCCCCTGGTCACGGCGGCGGTCAGATCGGCTCTTACGGAGGGTGCTAAGAATATTGGTTAGACCTAAGCCGCCTAAAGATGATGAACTTATGCACATGCAATGTAAGGACCCTGAGAACAGAATCTGATCTTTTGACACTGCTTGAGGAACTTTCATTTATTAAATGGGATATTGTAGGACTTTCTGAAGTTAGGAGACTAGGCGAAGAGCAGAAATTACTAAATGATGGGCACTTATTATACTGGCGAGGTAAACCCTAGGATAGCAACAAAGAATCAGGAGTAGGTTTCTTAGTTCACAAGCGACTTGAAAAGAATATTAGGGAATTCTACAGTGTGAGTGAAAGAGTGGTTTCTGTAATACTGAAACTAAACAACAGATATAGCCTAAAAATTATCCAAGTGTACACTCCTAAAAGCAGTCATAGTGATGAGGAGATAGAGAGCTTCTATGAAGATGTGCAAGCAGCTACCGATAGAGCAAAAACCCATTTTACCGTGATTATGGGGGAATTTAATGCCAAGATAGGAATAAAGGAAGATGGAGAAATATCGGTCGGGAAACATGGAATAGGCACCAGAAATGAGAGAGGGCAAAGGCTGATAGAATTCGCCAAAGCTTGATCCCTTAAAATTATGAATACATTCTTCGAAAAGAGACCCGGGAGGAAATGGAGATGGAAATCACCATCCGGCATTAAAAACGAAATTGACTTCATAATCACCAATAGGCGTGATATTGTACAAGACGTAACCGTTATCAATAAAGTAAATGTCGGCAGCGACCATTGACTGGTCAGGAGTAGAGTTAAGTTACAGCTAAGAAGGGAACGAAATAAGCTCATACAGAAGTCTCTCGTTAATCTAACCAACATTAAGAATAGGGCAACGGAATTCAGTTTCAAGATCCGAAACAAATACTCAGCTCTCGAAGAAGATCTTGACATAGACCAAATGAAAGACCAATTCAGTGAGATATTAACGGAAGCTGCACTTGAAATAGGGGGTAAAGACGAAAAAGAAAAGTTCAGTAAGCTTTCGGTAGAGACAAAAGAGCTTATGAAACAGCGTAGGGACATGAAAATAACATCAATCAGAGACAAGATAGAATCAACAGAGCTGACTAAGACTATAAACAAGAAGAAGAAAGAGGATGTACGCAAATTTAACATACGAAAAATAAACGAAGCTCTGCTTGCCGGCACCAGCCTTAAGGCAACAAAGAGGAGGCTCGGAATAGGGAAAAACCAAATGTATGCAGTAAAGAAACCCAACGGAGAGGCGACATACAATAAAAATGAAATTATCAAAGTAATAGAAGACTTCTATCGCAACCTATACCACTCAAACGACCAACCACATACGGAGACAAACACAACAATTGGAGATGTTCCAAACATCACGGTAGAGGAAGTAAAAAGCATGAAAAGAGGATTACCGACCTAAAAGCCTCCTTTCAGTAATCTATAAACTGTTCACAAAAATCATCACAGCCCGTATCACCGATAACATTAACGGAAACAACCAGAACAGAGAGAACGCAGTGACTTAAACGTAGAACTGTAGCATCCATAACAAGTCAAATAAAAAGGAGAGCTAAAGTTCATATTAAGCTCCTGCAAGGTAGAGCTTCAG
>BOPN01003300.1:45000-47500 GCA_017312705.2 Penaeus japonicus | reverse complement strand
AATATTACTTTATATCACAAGCCTTCCTCCCACATTTCCGTGCCAACCAATTTTTTTTTTTTTTACTATCCTGTATGCTGGGTCAAGCTCCGGGTCTTTCTCTCCTACTATTATTATCTTTCTTTCCCCTTCCTTATCCATCGTTTTATCGCGTCTTCCTCCTCCTCTTCCCCCCCGACCGACAACGGGTTTATTCTTTTCACTCTCGTTCGTTCCTCAGGCTTTCCCGTCTACTGCGGGCCGCCGGGTTCTCCAGGTATGGAATGTCGAAATTCAATTACTGAAGAATACACAATTCTGTGGAAATTTTGTAAGTGTGTGTTGTCGTAGTATATACCTGTGTTCTACTTACAATACTAAACTTTGCCAAGGTAGCATGACTGTAGAATGAAAGAATCATGTGAAACCTGAAAAGATTTTCTTTCCTTTTTTCTCTCTTTTTTTTATATATATAATTCGAATTTAGAATTTTACTGCTATTAAATAGCTCTATCTTTACATTAATTATTTAGATAAATATGAATGCACAGGACAAAATTATGATCTCTTTAAATTTTCCGCCGTTCATATCGTATTTTATTCATTTTATATAAATGTCCCAAGTTCCATGAGAACTTGAAAATAAACTCACACGACTATGGGCAACACTCTTATTGACTAGTTTCCGATGGACTGGTATCGGTATCTGTAGCAGTGTCGATATCGGTATAGCACAAAACTTTGTCATCGGAAAATCCAAAATACTTACCAAGAGGATAAATATTTCTAGAACATATCCACATTATAAAACCCATTGAAATTGGTATCAATGGATACCTTGTGATATCTACTAACCACATGGGGCAATATTACTCAACGCAACCAAAAATCAAATACGATATGAACGGCCCGAAGTGTTCATGATTAGCACATAAGAGAGACATGTTTACTCAGCGAAACATGTTTACTTGGTGGAGCCATCGCCTGGACTGTGCCGTGACGTCACACATGCGCACGTAGCGTCATCAATCTGGAAGCGTGTTCTTTCAATTTGATTAATAGCTCAATAGCCGTCTGGTAGCTCAGTGGACAGTGTGTCGACCTCACATCCCTATGGTCGCCAGATCGAGCCTTGTCCAAGCTCGTCTAGTTACTGACTTGGCTTGGTACTGCGTTGGGTAAGGACCAAACTCAGATCGAGTCAACACTCGTTGGCACATTCTCTCATGAGTCAGCACGCGCTGACACAGGCGGGCTCGCCTCAGTGCATACAAGCCCGGCGTAGCATCTGCTCCGCAAATCTGGCTTATCCTTATCCTTAGTAGCTCAATTGATCTTTTCATTTCAAATTTATTCAAATACATAACCACCTCCCATAGATTCGAGTTGGAAATAATAGAGGGTTGCTAATACTGTAAACTCGGGATTCTTGTTTTCCACACAATAGACATCTTTATGCAAATGTAACTTGTAATATTCAGTGTCGCCCCCTAGCCATTGTAAAGATTTGCCAAATTGTTAGCATAAAAACCGTAATAAAAAAATCAAAAAAATCAAAGTAAGCAGCACGAAGCACTCCAGGGGTGAGTGAAGCCACTCCTCGGCTAAGGCTAACCTCAAAACTACATAATGTTGGGTTGGTCGTTGGATTAGGATTTTGTTAAAAAAAATAAATAAATAAATGAATAAATAAATAAATAAGTAAAAAGTCCGGAAACAGTGCAACGGCGATCACTATGCACACAGTATGCCACGCAGGTGAGTAAATTCCAAAGTAATCACATTTTTTGTTTCGTTATCTAAAAATTTGACGTAAATATACCATGTTATATGTCGTCAGTTAGTAGACATTGAAGAGATAATAGTTTTCAATGGGTTATTTACCGATCTTACCCCGCAATTTCCTGTGGAGACTTCATGCCCTCCCCACCTATCGGGTCAAATATCGTCGCTAGAGTTAGCTTGCTTTGACTAAAACCACTATAAATGCACAGTAGACATCACAAAGAATCCAGCGATATCAATTTCGATGGCTTTAATTACGCGGGCATAATATTGAAATTTACCTTTAATCTTAATCAAGACATCGTTTTATGAAATCTGAATTTATCATCCATGCCCTATTGTGGGTCACGTTTAGCTCGTGGGAAAAGTTAATCCTTTATATCAGAACACTATATATGGTGACTGAAGAAACAAACGAATCGTGATTTTGACTCTTCTTTCACTGCCTCATTTTTTATGCTTCTAAAATCATGCATTAATTGCATAAATAAAAGTAGGAATAGATAAATAAATAAATAAAAGAGAGGGGATATACTCCTATGTATAGAACGATATGTAGAAATAGTACTTATCTTAACTTTAGGAATATTGTATGATAATCAAGAATAAGTTTTGACAAATAAATTACTCATTTCTCGGCTATGACCATCACCTTTAATCAACAACACATTCCACTGCAATTGAGCCAAATAGGACACTATGAGTAATGTACTGCAAGAGTTGCGGGGAAATAAAA
>BOPN01003300.1:32500-37500 GCA_017312705.2 Penaeus japonicus | reverse complement strand
GGTTCGGTTTTAATTTCCAAATCCAAAGGCTTTCCAGTATATTCAAATAATAATCTGTATGTGATGAGTCTAGAATTTCAAAGGAGTCATAATCAAATGGAAGGTTGGTTATTAAAGAATAACTTATGGAGAATTTTGTTGGGTTTATTAATCTTAAGTTTTTGTTCCTGAAAGAAAAACCTTTGTGTTCTTCGATACGCATAGACAAATTGCTAGAAGTTTTTCCCACAGAAGTAGCGTTACAGCTACTGCAGGTGAATTTATTGACGATAGAGGAACGTAAAGATTTAGGAATTTTGTCCCTGAATTTGAATAGACTGCCAATGGTTAAGGAGGATGTATATATGACCTTTCATCTAACAGTTGAGTAACTATTATAGACAATCTTTGTTGATTTTCTTTCTAAACTATGGCTAAAAAAAATCAAGATATGGAATTTAATATGCAATACATCTTTGGATACAGGGAGAGGAGTGGTTTGGGTATCATTAACTTATTCAAAGTTCTTTTTACAAAGCTATGTATAAAATTAAGAGAAAAGCCATTTTTTCCAAGTATATATAAAATATGGGTAATTTCATTATGGAAAATCAGATAGTTCTTTGAAATCTTGAATACTCTCTCTCACTCTCTCTCTCTCTCTCGCTCTCTCCCCCCCCCCCCTCTGTTTCTCTTTCTCCTCTCTCTATATCCATGCATATTTCATGTGCAGAAGGCACTTAAAATGATTAAGGCTGCCGTATACTAAAACTAAAGAAAAGATACTCCAGAGTGGAGTATCTGGCAGAAGGCTTAACAATAAAAACAAAGGCTAGATCATCAAGTATGACGCCACTGCCGAAGGCTTAAGAATTATGACAAAATCTAAATACGGCAGAAAAGAAAACAACAGTCTGGGGAACTAAAATGAAATAAAAACACAGACTTCCTACCACAAAGTATAAATAGATTAGGTAAAAGAAATCCAGCCAAGTTCAATAAAAAGGGTTTGATCTGATGATTTAATAAAAATGTTCTTTTAGATCACGTCCAGCTCCTAAGCAAAAAATGTCAGGCACTTCAGTACTTAACTCTTATCTTCGTGATCGTATCCCCCGTTGTTCACTTCCTTGGCTCAACACAGATAATCCAAAAATGGCAACACAGCCGGTTAACTACTCTGGAGGACTGGGTAAAGGAAACACCTTCGTTGACTGTCTGACCGTCTCTCTTATTGTTAAAAAAAAAAAAAAAAAAAAAAACGTCAACATTGCCTCGGTGACGTCAGAGCCATATCATCTTAAGAATATTGTAAATAATAAAATTCAGCAAAAAGACAACATAAAAGAAAGATACAAATGCAAAAAAAATGTAAAAAATCCTAAAAAGCATAACATATAAACTAAAAGGAATAAAACGAAGCAAAAATAAAGTTTAAAATAAAATCTAAGAAACATTAAGACCAACACATAAAAAAAAAACTCGGTGACAAATAAAAACATTCAATACGAGGTCTCGTAATATATAAATAAAGTAATAAAAGTAATTACAGAAAATTTCAGTTAAAAGGGGAGCTATAATAGAATGGAGAACAAATAAAATGAAAGATAAATAGTAAAAAAAGAAAAAGAAAGAAAGAAACAGGCGACAGGCAACGTCCAGTCGTCCGGCACGGACAGCCAGAACCGGGGAGCAGAGAGCGCGCCTGCTCGCGGAGATCGCGAGATGCAGCATCTGGCCACCTTACAATATATATATATATATATATATATAAATACATATATATATATACATACATACATATATACAAATATATATATATGTATATATATATGTGTGTGTGTGTGCGTGTGTGTGTGTATATATATGTATATATATATATATATATATATATATATATATATATATATATATATATATATAAATACAGAAGTATTTAAAGATAGTTTTTGTTTTCTACACCGAAGAAAGTTTTGCTTGTCTCAAAGCTGGAGAAAAGGATGTTTCTTATGGCAACATTGATCCTAAGATTCATTACATATATATGTTTATATATGTATATATGTATGTATATATATACATATATATGTATATATATATATATATATATATATATATATATTACAGACAGAGATAGACAAATAATTATAGATATATAGATAAAAGTTACTTAGAAATAGGTATATTTATGAATAACGTATTGGAGAAAGCGAGAGAGTCTGTCATCCCAGATATTGCAAAACTAAAGCTGACTTTCATAAATGTTCATAAAGTTTTTTTCCTATACATATTTGCCCTACATATAGCCAGTCAAAGAGATACAACGCTGCCGACTACCTTCAAAAACGACTTTTATGAAGCTGTTATGATCAAATAAGCTTGATAAACATGATTCCCTCCCCTTTGTTCCCTCTCGCTGTATCAGTCCTTCTCCATTTATACATCAATCATTTCTCGTCCTTGTTGCATCTTGCATGTATATATGTTTACCTGTATTATGAGAATCCTTGTAATCATCAATATTGGGATTAGTAGAAGTTTTATCTGTATCGTCATGGTTGCTTTTTATCATTATAGTTGTTGTTGTAACTAGCATTGTCATTGTAAGTGTTTGATTAATTTGGTTTGTGTGTTGTTACTCCCTTTTTACTCACTGGTGGGAGCATTGCGGCCATCTCAAGGGATTGTTTAGTTTATCGGGGTTTCCATAACCCCTGATGGTCGCGAGTGAGCAGTTAGTAGATATGATTGATAGCGCGTGGCTTGTGACGTCGCTGGCTTGATGACCTCGTGACCTTGTTGCTGTCAGTATTACTGTTATCATAATTGTTATCATTATTGTTTCCATTACTATTACTGTCTGTATCCTTATTTTCAACATTATGATTACCATTGTCATTTTATTGTTACTATTATAATTTCAGTATAATTATCATTACTATTATCATTGATATCATCATCATTATTACTACCATTCTTATCTTTACAGTTATCATTACTATGGTTATCTTCCTCAGTGTCACTATCTTGATAATCACCGTCATCATTATCACAGCGTATGTGTCTATTCTCCTCATGCAACAGCTGCCCATTCCTCCTACACTGTGACTCTCATCCCTCTATCCTCCCTACCTCCTCTAACTTGCAAAGCGGAAAGGCACGTGTTAGATAGCGAGGGGTGCTAGCGAGAGTGGGTTATGATTTTTGTCTCCACTGTGCAACCTCTTATTGCAATTTTGAATTCAGATTTATTCTTCGATTTATTTTTTTCTCACTTCTCTCTGACCTCTCTTGTCTGTCCTTGATTATTTATTTTTCTTTTTCTTTTTCTTCCCTGTTCTTTCCCCCATTTTTTCTCTCCTTTCCTTCTCCTTTTTTTCTTCCTTTCCTCCTTCCTCCTCTACCCTTTTCTGTTCTTCATTATTCTTTACATTTCATTTCTTTTATCCCCGGTCTACTTTTCTGTTCTCTTTCTGTTTTTTACACACTCCTACTTATCCTTCCTTCTTGCACTCTTCTCTCCTCCCATCTTCCTCCTAATCACACCTCTCTTCTGTTCATCTCTCTCTTGTCCGTTTCTCTCTCTCTCTCTCTCTCCCTCTCCCTCTCTCTCTCTCTCTCTCTCTCTCTCTCTCTCTCTCTCTCTCTCTCTCTCTCTCTCTCTCTCTCTCTCTCTCTCTCTCTCTCTCTCTCTCTTTCTCTTGTCCCCTTTTCTAGGAAGAAGATTATGCATGTTGGTGAACATTTTCCTTAGCTGTGAGAATCTAACACTCGATTTATTATTATTTTTATTATCATTATTGTTATTATTATTATTATTATTATTATTATCATTATTATTATCATTATCATTATTGTTGTTTTATTATCATTATTATCAGTAGTAGTTTTATAATTATGATTATCATTGATAGTTATGATGATGATAATGATGATGATGATAATGATGATAGTTATGATGATGATGATGATAATGATAACTCTGATAATGATAATAAAGATGAAGAAAATTATAACAGTAACAATGAAATATTAATACCAAAGCCAATAACAATAAGGATAATAACAATAGTAATAGTAATTGAAATATCAAATACCGCTAATAGTCAAACAAACACTTGATTACAAATAAACAATAGTATAATTAACAATGACAATGAATATATTGTCTTTGATCATTTAACACAAAAAAATAAATGCAACAAGAGCCCGGTAACTGTAAAAAGAAGAGTGGGGGAAAAAAGCTCGTGTTGCTATGCGTTTGAACTCAGTAAACATTTTTTTTTTATCAGACTTGTCGCCGAAGACAGGGTACAAGCTGCACCGTTATTTCCCTTCTCCTTCTCCTTTCCACTCCTTTTATCTTTTATACAAACACACACACACACACACACACACACACACACCCGGAGATACTGAGAGCGAACGCATCCTCTTTGAACCTAACTGGGTGAGTACAGCTGTGAGGAAAGAACGAACACGAAGATGGATTTCGGATTGTCTCTTCAAAAACACCGAAGGTAAAATATTTTTCGCCACGTATTTTTTAAAAACCTGACGCCATTTAATGAAAATAATACTCAACGCAGTGGTAATTATTGAAGGAAAATAGACATTCCCTCGCACTAGGCTGCTCACCAATTCCTAGAGAGAGAGAGAGAGAGAGAGAGAGAGAGAAAGAGAGAGAGAGAGAGAAAGAGAGAGAGAGAAAGAGAGAGAGAGAGAGAGAGAGAGAGAAAGAGAGAGAGAGAGAGGAGAGAGAGAGAGAGAGAGAGAGAGAGAGAGAGAGAGAGAGAGAGAGAGAGAGAATGTATGTGAGACGGGTGTCTTTGTATGTTGAAACTAAAAACCCACACAAAATAGGAAAGTGATACTAGACAAAGGATTACTACAAATTAAGTGTATGCCATAACACAGAAAGTTTACATTACGACACACGAAACGTAATCATAACAACAGCACAATGATCACAGTAATAAAACATTATAAGGATACATATAAACTGGCGGAGAGGTCAGGCG
>BOPN01003300.1:17500-20000 GCA_017312705.2 Penaeus japonicus | reverse complement strand
GATAATGAAGATGAAGATGACAATATTGATAAATATAAGAATAGCAATGCAAATTGCAAATAACACTAACAACAATCAATCATAACGACAACGATAATGCTAAAAAAAATATAACAATAAACCTAGCAATAACCACAACGCCAATACCGAACGCGCATTGCTTCAACAGACCGTTCAATATCCTTGCAACGACACAACACGCTTCCTCCCTTGCAGATGAAAGTGGCTCAACAAACGCCCTCATTGCTCTGCTCTCCAACGCCCTCCAGATAAAGTGTCGAGTACTTGTTTGGGTTCCTCGTTTCCCCAAAACGTTTTCCAGCCGAGGGGAAACGTTGGCTAAAGTTGGGGGGGGGGGATGGGGGGGGGCGAGTAGGAGGAGGAGGAGGAGGGGAGGGTCTGAGGGAGGAGGATTGGGGGGGGGGAGCGAGGAGGAGGAGGGGAGGGTCTGAGGGAGGAGGAGTGGGGGGGAGGAGCGAGGGGGGGGGGGGCGGGAAGGATCTGAGGGAGGAAGAGTGGGTGGATGAGGGGGGGGGGGAGCGAGGAAGAAGGAGGATGATTGGGGAGGAGGAAGAGGAGGAGGAGGGGAGGAGGAGGAGGGGAGTAGGAGGTGTAGGGGAGGGGGAGGGTAGAACGAGGGGGAAGGGGGAGGTGCGGAGAGTGAGGGGGAGGGAGGAGGGGGAGGAGAGGAGGGTCTGAAAGGGGAGGAGTGAGGGGGGGGAGAGAGCATGGGGGAAGGAGGAGGAGGATAGGGAGAGTGAGGGGGCAAGGGGAGGGGAGAACGAGGGGAGGGAGTAGGAGGAGTGGGGGGCAAGGGGAGGGGAGAACGAGGAGAGGAAGAGGAGGAGGAAGGGAGAACGAGGGGGTAGGCGGAGGAGGAGTAGAAAACAAGGAGTAATGGGAGGGAGGGAGAGCGAGGGGAGAAGGAGGATGGGAACGCGAGGGGGAAGAGGGAGTGTGGGGGGGGGGGGAAGAGGGAGGGAAATCAGAGTCCGTTCGAACTTTTAGCGATATTGTCTTTTTTCTGTATTTTTTTCCAGTTTTTTTTTTTTTTTTTTTTTCTTTATTTCTGCTTTTTCGAGATTTTATTTTTTCTGAAGGTTATCCGTGTCCAGAACTCCTGTTGGGGACATTTAAAGGGCGGAGTCAGCGCACAGCGACACTTACTCCCTCGGAAACCATATTCAATTTTTCATGATTTCGGGGAATTGAGTGTGAATATTATGTTAGTAATATTTTCCTTGGGCTTGTGCGTGTGTGTGTGTGTGGCAGATTATAAAGAACAGTAAGTTTATGGGGGGGAAATAAGTATAATACGCCAAACTAACTTATTTTTCTTTAGAATTCCGTGCATAAAAAAGAATCTAAGTAATAAACAACCAGCATATTACCACAAGTCAGGGCAATATATATATATATATATATATATATATATATATATATATATATATATATATATATATACAAACACACAACATACAGTATACATTCATACCTAAACAAAACAGATCTACCAATAACCTTAAACCCCCAAGATAATCAAAGCTTAAAACAAAGAGCTCGTCGTGGGGTGGGTTGAGAGCAAGCAAGCTGTGCTAGGTCATGATTGGTAGCCATTTATATCCTGCTTGCATATCAGTGTTGGTGCCGGGAACATCTGTGCGGCTTTATTGACCTTCTGGCACTGTGCTTGGCGCCTGATGGTGTCCCAGTGCGTGCCTCGGTGTTGTGTGTCGGCGTGTGTCGGAATATGTTTCTTTCGAAAGCTTCGCACTAATTTGTAGTTGATTGGATAAATTTGTTTTTTGTTTTCTCTTTCTCTCTCTCTTTGGTTTACATTCAAGGCTAGCAGGTTCAAATTGGGTTTAGGTATCTTCGTTTTAACCTTATCTAGGTAAAAACAAAAATAAAATCCCCGTTGGTTGTTCTCTTATGTATGTATCACCTCACATCAACGTAAAAAATGACGTTCACTCATAGTCCTCATGTGTCCAATTTCTGACTCGTACCATATGCGACCTCTCGTTACAGTGCCTCTCCAATAAAAAAGGTTGCTTACCCTAACTTTCCGTTTTTGCTCCCCGCTCCCCCCCCCCCTCTTCTCCTTTCCCCCATCTCTCTCTCTCTCTCTCTCTCTCTCTCTCTCTCTCTCTCTCTCTCTCTCTCTCTCTCTCTCTCTCTCTCTCTCGTTCTTTTTCTCTCTCTCTTTCTCACTAAAACTCTCTTTCTTTCTTTCTCTCTCTTTCTCTCTCTCTCTCTCTCTGCATCACTCACTCACTCACTCACATACTCTCTCTCTCTCTCTCTCTCTCTCTCTCTCTCTCTCTCTCTCTCTCTCTCTCTCTCTCTCGCAATCTTTCTGCTTGGTTGTCTGTCTGTGTTTTTATCATGTGCTAACTCTTCCATGCCACTTATTTTGTTTGAATTAAACTCTCAGCGCTGTTATTCTTATTTCAAACGTTGTATCATCGAGGAAAATATAAGCTACACCTTTTTCCAC
>BOPN01003299.1:147951-150451 GCA_017312705.2 Penaeus japonicus | reverse complement strand
CGGTGGAAAAGGAGGAAAACGAAGAGGAGTGAGAGTGTTTCTTTCATCTGTCTTATAATTATCGTTATTATCCTTATCTTTGTCATCTCTTCTACCATTATCAATATCATTATTATTATTATCATTATCATTATCATTGTTATAATCATTATTGCTATATTTATCATTACAATTAATGTTACTGTTATCATCATTATCATTGCTATTGCTATCTTTATTAGTATTATCATTATTGCAATTCTTATCATTGTTATCATTATCATCAATGTTATCATTACTATCATAATCATTATCATCACTATTACCTTATCACCATAATCACCATCATTATTATAGTCGTTTTTCTTATCATCATCCTTATAAGTAGTAGTAGAAGTACCTCATAAATAGATCATAACATAGACCAAGATAGACTAAGGGCAGAAATGTGAAATAGATTAGATTACTGACGATTTTTGACAAGAATAAATAATAGAGGAGGGTAAACTAAGCAAAATATTAAGGAGGAGATGGAGGCGACTTTTCCAGCAGAGAGAAGACGCAGTTGGACGAAAGCTAATGGCTGAGGTTCGCCCTCTCTGATTCCTGTCTTGGATTTGTAGGAACGGGGAGGGGGAGGAGAGGGGAGGGAGCGAGAGGCAGACAGAAGAGAGGGAGAGAGAAGAAGGAGGAGAAAAGAGCGATGGAGGAGGGAGGGAGGGAGAGGGGAGGGAGGAAGAGGCAGACAGAAGAAGGAGGAGAAAAGTGAGATTGAGGAGGGAGGGAGGGAAGGACGGAGGGATGGAGGGAGAGAATGAAGGTGGGTGGGAAAAAGGATAGAATGAAAGAAGGAAGGAGGGAGGGGGAAATGAGCGAGAGAGAGAGAGAGAAAGATAGAGAGGGAGAGAGAGAGGAAGAGAAAGAGAGAGAGACAGACAGACAGGCAGAGAAAGAGAGATATATAAATATAGAAAGAAAGCGAAACATACAGACCGACAGACAGAAATAAAAGACAGACAAACAGAGAAAGAGAAAGAAAGACAAAGACTAAAAAAGCAGCGGAAGAGGAGGGAGAATGGGAGGACAGGGGGTGGGGGTGGGGGGGGGGGGGGTCGTCCTTGACATGCACCTGTTGGCCGTGTCTTCGCGCTAACAAAGGATTCTCTGAGTTGGATTTACAATTCATGCAAGAATTCATGTACCAGAAACATGCACGAGAGATGAACAACACTCTAATGACACGCGCCTTTTGCATATATAATTGCAGAAAGCTCTCTTTGTGTATATATATATATATATATATATATATATATATATATATATATATATATATATATATATATATACTTATGTATATAAGTATACATATGCACATATATTCATATACATACATACATATTCCCTCTCATTCCCTCCCAAAACCTTCCCCTCCCCCCTCTTATACCCAGCCCAACCCTCCCTTTACCTCCCTCGTTGCCCTCCCCTCGCCTCTCCTTTTCTCCCCTTCCTTTGCCTCTCCTCTCCATCCCCCTCCCCATCCTCCTTTCCCATCCCATCCCCATCCCCACCCTCCCTTTCCCTCCCATCCCCTTCCCTCTCATCCTCATCTCCAACTCCATCCCCTCCCTTCCCATCCCCATCCCCATCCCTCCCCTGCCTTTCCCTCCCAACCCCATCCCATCCCCACCCCTATCCTATCCCATCCCCATCCCTCCTGTCCCATCACCATCCTCAACCCCTTCCCACCCTCCCTTCCCATCCCCATCCCATTCCCACCCCCATCCCCATCCCCATCCCCACCCCTGCCTTTCCCTACCATCCCCATCCCACCCCCATCCCCATCCCCATCCCCACCCCTGCCTTTCCCTACCATCCCCATCCCACCCCCATCCCCATCATATCCCATCCCTCCCAATCCCCATTCCCACCCCCATCCCCATCCCCAACCCCTTCCCCCTCCCCCTCCCCATCCCCTTCCCTCGTGTGTAGGAAGTGGCCGCAGCATCTGTAGGGGCGGCCCCTTGATAAGCCCGAGTTTCCATTACAGCGCTTGGTGTGGGCGTGATAGGGTTAATGGCAGGGGGGGAGGGGGAGATAAGGGGATAGGGGGACAGGCAGGTATGGGAGGAATTGAAGGTGGAGGGGGAAGGGGGAGGACGGGAAGAGGGAAGATAAACCGGGGGAAGTCGAAAATAGGCAAACAGGGGAAGAGTGAAAGGAGGGGGGGGGGAAGGTAAGGGGGCGAGAGGAGGGGGGACAAGGGAAGTAAAATATCTGCGGAAATGCTGTACATTGTCCTGGGGAGAGGGGAGAGAGATGGGGGAGACTGTGGATGGATTGCGTCGAGATATTTTTTATGTTTTTTTTTTCTACATATCTACATATTCATCTATCTATTTATAGGCCTTAACAACTATTCTCTCTCTCTCACTCACTCACTCACTCTCTCTCACTCTCTCTCGCTCTCTCTCTCGCTCTCGCTCTCTCGATCTATCTAAATATCTACTTTCATCTTTATCTT
>BOPN01003299.1:122951-127951 GCA_017312705.2 Penaeus japonicus | reverse complement strand
CACACAATCACACAGTCTTACACTAGCCATATACACACGCACAATACCTCTGTCTGTGTGTGTTGCCATCAATGGTCACCATATTCAAAAATCATCGAAAACAGAATATGTTATTTAAGAATGATTTTTCTCTCTTTATTATCCATCTAAGAAGATTTTTTATATTAATCAATTAGTGTGTCGAATAATCAGAATTATTTTTCACATAATTTCGCAACTTCCCGCAAGCCATGAATTTGAAAAAAAAGCACAAAACGCCATCACGTTACACAAATATTTATGCAAAAATAAGTCAAAAAGTCTTCGCAGCTTGACTTGCCACAATAAACACAGTGTGCCACACGACACACGACACCTTCCAAACGGCAGAGTTAAGCATTCACGAAAATTGTCTAAATGTGTCATCCCAAAGTAGGACCGTGACCTGAATACTGACACTGTTTACACAACCCCCTCTCCCTACACGACCCCCTCTCTCTCTACATGACCCCCTCTTTGGCTAAAACCTGCAGCCTTGCTTGGCCGTAAGGTGTTTTGCGTGTGTACATGGGCGTACATCTGAGCGTGTGTGTGTGTGTTTGCGTTATTATTATCATCATTGTTATCATCCTTATTATCATCATTTTCATTATCATAATTGTTGTTGTTATCACTATTATCATTTTCATTATAGAGATTATTATTATCGTTACTATTAATATTATCATTATCATTATTATCAAGATTATGATTATTGATATAATTATTCCTATTGCTATTGTTATCAATATCTTCTCATTATTACCATCACCATTATCACAATTAGCATTACAATTATTACCATTAACATCATTATAATCATTACTTTTATCATTGTTATTGTTATTATTATCGTTATGACTATTGATATGATTATATTATTTTTATCATCATTATTAGTATTATCATGAACAAGATGCTGTTGTTATTATCATCATCATAACCATTATTATCATTATTATTGATAAGTTTATAATCAGTATTATCAGTATCATTATTATCATTATTATTATTATTATTGTTATTGCTATTATCATAACCATTGATATTAATATTAGTATCATCATCATTATCTTTATTAGTAATATTATTATTATTATCATTATTAATGTTGATATTATCACTACTATTATGTTTCTTACTATTATTTTTATAAAAATATTCTATCTTAGTATTATCATCATCATCATTACTATCATCATTATCATTAATATTGTTACTATTGCTGTTTCCATTATCATCATCATTATTTAATTTATGGTTATCATTATCATAATTATTATCATTATTGTTATCATTATTATCATTATTTTTTATCACCATTGTTATCATATTTTCAGTACCATTATTATCACTGTTCTTTACATTATCATTATTATCATTATTATCATCACAATTATGACTTTTTATTATTGTTATCCTCATATTCATAATCATTATCATTATCAGTATCATCATCAGTATCAGTATCATTATCAGTATCAGTATCAGCATCATTATCAGTATCATTATCATTACCATTATCAGTATCATTATCATTACCATTATCAGTATCAGTATCACTATCAGTATCATTATCATTATCATTATCAGTATCATTATCATTACCATTATCAGTATCAGTATTAGTATCATTATCATTATCATTATCAGTATCAGTATTAGTATCATTATCATTATCAGTATCAGTATCATTATCATTATCATTATCAGTATTAGTATCATTATCATTATCAGTATTAGTATCATTATCATTATCAGTATCAGTATTAGTATCATTATCATTATCAATATCAGTATCATTATCAGTATCATTATCAGTATCATTATCATTACCATTATCATTATCAGTATCAGTATCAGTATTAGTATCATTATCATTATCAGTATCAGTGTTAGTATCATTATCATTATCATTATCAGTATTAGTATCATTATCAGTATCAGTGTTAGTATCATTATCATTATCAGTATTAGTATCATTATCATTATCATTATCAGTATTAGTATCATTATCATTATCAGTATTAGTATCATTATCATTATCATTATCAGTGTTAGTATCATTATCAGTATTAGTATCATTATCAGTATCAGTATCAGTATTAGTATCATTATCATTATCAGTATCAGTATTAGTATCATTATCATTATCAGTATTAGTATCATTATCATTATCAGTATCAGTATTAGTATCATTATCATTATCAGTATCAGTGTTAGTATCATTATCATTATCTGTATTAGTATCATTATCATTATCAGTATCAGTATCAGTATCAGTAGCATTATCATTATCATCAATACTATTGCAATTCTTGCAAATTAGATGATGATTCATGCGTCCTTCCAGTCATGTTTGTTTGGCAAGGTTCTTTATGCCGTCGGATGCCCTTCCTGCCGTCAAACCTCGCTATTCATGTGTGCGTGTGTCTGCTTGTTTATGTGTGGGTGTCTGTTTGTTTGTTTGTGTGTGTATGTTTGGGGGCGGTGTTTGTTTGTGATGTGTGTGATTACGTGTGGGTGATTGTGGGTGTGTGTGGGTATTTGTGTGTGTGTGTGTTTATGTGTGTGTGTGGGTGTGTGTGTGTGTGTGTGTGTGTGTGTGTGTGTGTGTGTGTGTGTGTGTGTGTGTGTGTGTGTGTGGGTGTGCGTGGGTGTGCGTGGGTGTGTGTGTGTGTGTGTGTGTGTGTGTGTGTGTGTGTGTGTGTGTGTGTGTGTGTGTGTGTGTGTGTGTGTGTGTGTGCGTGTTGTGTGTGTGTGTGTCTTTTCCTGTCTGTTCGTACGTGTGTATTCGTGCGTGTATGTATAATGTGCATGAGCCCGATCGCGCGTGCATACAGAACAGGCCACCGTGACACGCGTCAAGAAGCCAAACGGAACGAGATATCAACAGGTTCGGAAAGGCAGCCATCTCTCCATCCCGCATTATGTAAACACGTAATTAGAATACGTCACCCAGATAGCGGGTTCAGCCACAGGTTCATCGCCGAGGCTCGAAATAGCGCTTGGCTGAGCCGTCGCGCAAAAGCTTGGCAGCCTGTCGACGTCGCTACCCCTCCCCTCCCCTCCCCTCCCCTCCCCTCATCATCATCATTTTCCTCCTTCTTCTTCTCCTCCTCTTCCTCCTCCTCCTCCTTTTCCTCCTTCTTCTCCTCATCTACTTCCTCCTTCTTCTCCTCATCCTCTTCCTCCTCCTCCTCTTCTTCCTCCTCCTCCCGTCCTCCCCCCATCCTCCTCCCACCCTCCCTCATCCTCTCCCCTCAACCCTTCACTCGCTCCCACTCTCTACCCCCCTCCCCCCCTCCTCCCGGCCTGCTAGAGATGAGCTCCCACTGCTCTCCTCGCTTAGGTTCCCCTTCCTTCTCCTCCCCATCCCCCATCCTCCCCCATCCTCCTCCCATCCTCCTCCCTCCCTCCTCCCATCCTCCCCCCATCCTCCTCCCTCCCTCCTCCCTCCCTCCTCCCCCCGTCCTCCTCCCTTCCTCCTCCCCCCATCCTCCCCCCATCCTCCTCCCATCCTCCTCCCTGTCTCCTCTCATCCTCTTCCCATCCTCCTCCCTCCTCCCTCCTCCCCCCGTCCTCCTCCCTTCCTCCTCCCCCCATCCTCCCCCTATCCTCCTCCCTGTCTCCTCTCATCCTCTTCCCATCCTCCTCCCTCCTCCCTCCCTCCTCCCTCCTCCTCTTCCTGTTCCTCTTTCTCTTACACTCTCTCCTTGACCACGAGTGCAGGACATCACGGTAACAGCTCCTCCGCCCTTCTTCCCCCCTCCCTCCCAGGTGAGACTCGCCCTTGAGGTAAGTATCTTTCGGGGAAGTA
Source organism: Penaeus japonicus (assembly GCA_017312705.2). Classification (NCBI taxonomy): domain Eukaryota; kingdom Metazoa; phylum Arthropoda; class Malacostraca; order Decapoda; family Penaeidae; genus Penaeus; species Penaeus japonicus. Next base: position 124,113 of record BOPN01003299.1, on the reverse strand, counting down.
TTTCGCTCGTTTTGCTTTTTGTTTTCTTCTTCTTCTTCTCCTTTTCCGTTTTCCCCCTTTTCGTTCTCTCTCCGTCTTTCCCTCCCTTTCTCCCTCCCTTTCTCCCTCTCCTTTGCGTTTTCTTTCTCTCACTTTCTCTATTTCTCTCTTTTATATCTCTCTGTCTATCTATATATCTCTTTGTTGCTGGTTTTGATTTAATGTCTCTGTCGATTACATGCATGCACTGTACATGCACGCATACACACACACACAGGCACATACATACACAAACAAACACACACACACATACAGACATATATCTATCTATCTATCTATATCTATCTATCTATCTATCTATCTCTCTATCTATCTCTCTATCTATCTCTCTATCTCTCTCTCTCTCTCTCTCTCTCTCTCTCTCTCTCTCTCTCTCTCTCTCTCTCTCTCTCTCTCTCTCTCTCTCTCTCTCTCTCTCTCTCTCTCTCTCTCATTCACTTTCCTCTCTAACCACTGAACCCCTTCTTCGCCAGCCCCCGTCGCTCCCTCAGACCTCATATTTCATTTTCATAGCCACGCCTAACAGTGTGATCTATGAGGCTCACCCCAACCTAAACGTTCAGACTTAAAATACTTTCCCGAACCGTATAAAGAACTCATACAAGTCTACAACACTCGTCTACTTGTTAATTTACTCGTTTACTTATTCAGTTAGTCATTTACTCACTCGGTCATTTACAGATTATTCACTCATATTGACTCACTCATTCATTCACTCCTCACTCACTCCCTCCTTCCCTCTCACTCACTCCTCCCTCACCCACCCAACCCCCTCACCCAGCCGACCAACCCACTGCACAAGCAGTCACTCACTCACTCTCCCCGCCATTCCACTCGCCACCCCATAGCATCTGAATGTCACTCACTTACTTCTTGTGTTCCCGTGTCATTCATGCCTCGTTGCTATTTGGTCGTTCACATCCCCCACGAGGCGAACTTCCTGTCAAAGGTTTTCTCGAAGTTTGGTGAATGAATTCCTGCGCCTCGTGTATGTGAACGAACGCGGAAGCTGATGGACGTGAATGAGTGTGAGTTTGGGGTGTTTGTTATTGTTGTTGTTGTTATTGTTGGTATCTTTATGTTCTGTTTTGTTAATGTTTTTTTTATCATTGGTGTTATTATC
>BOPN01003299.1:112951-115451 GCA_017312705.2 Penaeus japonicus | reverse complement strand
AATAATAACTATTACCATCATCATTATTGTTAGCATTATCATCATCATTATAACAAATATAACAAAATCTAAAAAGAAAAAAATTATTCATTATTTCAAACATGTTCACTTCAATCACTATTGTCAATTATTTCATTGTCATCCTTTTTCACGTAACATCATCATCATCATTACTACTATCAATTAAGCATTTTATCCTTAATATTGTTATCTTGGTTCATATGTCTAATAATATTATAATCATCATCATTGTCATTAGTATCATAACTATTGTTTTATTTATCATTACAATTATTATCAATAGAATCATTGTTGTCATCACCACTTTTATCATTGTTGTCATTATCATTATTACTGTAATTATCATTAAATGTTATATATCCATCCGAATATCAATAACTCAAACAACTATAATAATAAAAATTACAATAATAATGATGATGATAATGATGATAATAATAATAATGATAATAATAATGATAATAATAATGATAGTAATAATGTTAATGATGATATTGATGATAATAATGATGATAATAATGATAATAATCATAATCATAATCAAATCATAATCAAATCATAATCATAATCATAATCATAATAATAATAACAATAACAACAATCATAATTCATAATAATAATGATAATAATAATAACAATGATAATAGCAATAACAACAATGATACCAAAAAACACCATAATGATAACAATATAACCATAACGATGAATCCAAATTTTGCCGCACTTAAGTAATAGCAACAGGCACCTCCCTCCCTGGTCATAAAAAAATTAAATGCTGTCCAGTAGAGCCATCGCATATTTCACGCAACAGTGTTATTTGAAGTAAAATCCTTTTGCCGGTTGATAGATACACTCAAGGAAGTTTTTATGTTTAAGAGTTTACTTTACTGATCGGTTTCATTTTCAGTCATCGAATAGACTATATTTTAAGCTTATGAGACTGGTGCCAAACTGGACAACATCCTCCATTTTGAAGTGTCACCAACAGTCTCCCGTCTGCATGTGGGCTGCAGTCAGACTCTCTTTACTGACGAGCAACTGGGAAAAAGGAGAGACCCACCGCGTCCCAACCCAAACAAGGGAGACTGCTGGTTCCACTTCTTGTCGTGAAATGTACATCTCATGGCCTAGGCCAACACAATTCAGTAGGTTGTCCCAGAGGTTAGCTAGCACACTTTTAAGGTTAATTGCCTGAATATTGGTAATTGTATCTAACCCTAAAGACTGGGCAGTAGCTTAACCTTCTTTCAACCTGTACATTGTTCCTTAAACTGGAAAAAACATTTAAGACATTGTTCCTCTGAGTTTAGTATTATCGTATGACTGATTGCATTGAATTGAGGTCATTTGAGGTCTCCACTGTTACCTATCAAACCATCAGTCATTGAGAAGTTCTCTTTCTACTGAAACCATGAAAAAAAAAAACTATTTACAACTTAAATGTACCTCAGTATCATGGCAAACTTGCTCATAATCAGTTATACATAGATATCTCTACTCAACACTTGCACCTGTAGCACAAATCTCACAAAAGTTTAGTTAAATGTGGCAGTTTACAGCTGTACCCTCAGTTAATGAGAGGGAAACTAATCCAAATCTTTCATGTCATTTACAAAAGACAGGTAACATTAGGGTGCAACCTCTCTATTGCAATGAGACACAGATCAACATGAAAACTTAAAATCAACAGGAATATGGGCAAGATATTATAGTCATCAATTAATTGTAGGTTAAGTGTGAAAAAGCAAAGCATATAAAGAAATTTCACTATTAAGCAAAACTGTTCATATGATTAAACTTGAGAAAATGGAATATGTGTTGTACATAGTATAAAAGAGAGTAATAGTATACAACACAGATGAAAATAAGAGCTTATTTAAGATAGATGTACTGGCAATGATAATATTGATAATGTTGCAAACCAAAAAACATACATCAACTACACTGCTGTAGCAAACCAGAAGATACACCTACCAAAGAGCCAAACCTTATTTCTTTTTCACATTCAAATTAACAAAACCAATCCAAATGTAATTTGACACCCTCGTTTGTTGCTCGAGATGTTGAAAGATTACAATAACTTAACAAATCATTAAAGAGATAAATAATTACTTCTTGATTAACTCCCCCGAGACTTCAGGCATCTCAAAGGTGCTCTTAAGTATGCTTCAAGGTTCTTATAAAGATCAGTTACTTCAAGAGTCACATGAAGTCTTTAATGTGAAGTCAGGTTGACTCATAATTTCTTTTCTTGGTATAAATAATTTGAGGCTATAAATATCTACTAATGATCACTGCTTCCTCATTCAACTTCTGAATCTTTCCTTTTGGTAGGTTACTTCTGAACTAAACCCTTAATTGATATTCAAGTATTTTTATTCATTATTATCATTTCTTTATCTGATCTCCTTTCTTTAAATTTGTAAAATAATTAATAACTAATCATCTCGGAGAATGTAAATTTTCCCACTTCAGTGAC
>BOPN01003299.1:100451-107951 GCA_017312705.2 Penaeus japonicus | reverse complement strand
GATCTTTCCACAGGTAAACTTGACACATCCAGGTTTTTTATTTTTGCTTTGTAATGGTTCACAACACTTGTTTTACATCTAAATTCTCTCTATGGACTTCTTGTACCTAAGTTGATCCACAGGTTGTATAGTATGTACTAGACTTGAGTGAAACCAGAGAACAAAAAGGAAAACTGATGTTATAGTGTTCCTACAATAATAAGAGTCCATTAAAAAAAAAAGGAAAATCAAGACAAATAGGTTTGAAAGCCAATACAAAATCCAATTTCTCTTAGACAAAAAATTTAATTAATAAAAATTGTAAATACAAAAAAAAAGAGCTATTAAATTCCTTAATCATAATTAAAGGAAACAGTAGACCAATGACAAAACATCTGGCACATACTATACGCCACTGGCATTTCTGCTCACATTCACTTCAGTGAAATTCTATTGGACTGAGACGATGAAATTAAATAGTTATATAACACTACAAGTTCCTTAAAAAATGAGGCTGGGATTTCACACATGCTGGACACAGCCTAAGACTTTATAAAAGCAATTTAGTTGGCAAGTTTCTTCCTTTTCTTGTATACAAAAAATGCACTTAAATATCACAGTATCATTATCAAAGAGTGCTTTCTTCAAAGGGCTTGGGGTGGGAACTGAATAAATCTTATCAAATATTCACAGCCTTAAGCTGCAACATCAAAATACATTTTGAACGGCTTCTATCCACACAGTCGCAGAGCAGTGAAGGCTGTGAAGCACAAAGTTTTATTCAGTCTCCACACACACACACATCTGTATTTGGACACCAACCTTAAACCTGAATCTTAACTTGGGTGCACCACTAATGTTCTTCGTCAATTAAAAGAAAGGAAAAATAAAAATTCTAAAACAACGTCACATTACCATAAGTTCAAATTTACAAAGACACCGTAATATGTTACGCAGTCGTCTAGCTTTTCCACGAGAGATAGAGAGAACATCTTTACACTCAACCACGGGTGAATGATGATATTTTTCTTCGGTTTCCTGAAGGTAATGTAACATGCGGCTTTTCCTCTGGTGAATGTCTGAAAAATAAAAAAAATAATGTGTAAATACTACTGAACAATTACAGTACATATTTTCACACTTGTACAATTGTATTCAGATATATATTAACCAATCTTTATCTAGATATGGACAAGTAAATATTTCATAGAGTTAGTATCTTACTGGTATATCATAACTTCATTAATCAGAACACAAGGACGTTAGGTAAAAATAATAAAAATCAAATCAATCATCAGATCCTATTTAATGGGAGGCAAACAACAATCATTAACCTTAGATCGTTGTATTTAGTTAAATATAATATACATCAACATCATGATTTCAGGAATGAATCCCAGAGGAGTCACACATTTCAAAGAATTCTTCCACAGAACAACTTATCTCTACATTATTCTTAACCATGCAGTGGGATAATGGTTTTGTTTTATCATTTTCTTTTATACATAGACGGTTCCACAAGCGTGTAAGTCACTGAGGAGTCAGTTAGTAGGTCTACCTGATATCAACCGTTCAACCCTTTCCTTGAATTTTTAGGAAAAAATGTTTACCTTTATTACCAATACAATTACTGTGAACATTATCCATATTACTATTATCCCAAAAATTAAAGGAATGAGATAAATAGGTAGGGTAAGGTAGATCTATTGACCAACTCCTTGGTGATAGGACACTGGCAGAGCCATCTACTTGTTAAAAATAATTAAATAGAAGAGGAAAACCCAGAGGACAGTGGACTCCAGTATCAGTGGCTTAAGACTTCTGCAGTGAATGAATATCAATTCTGCTTTGCTTGTTTTAAAGGTTAAAAAATACATAAACAAAAGTAAGCAAAATGTAACCTTAAGATACTTAAAGACATTCCAACATCTATACTGTTTTCAGGCACATTCAAATGATATTTATTCCCCATAACAAAATCCAGTAACATCGCTTGAAATCACAAACAGGACAACATTCCAACTATATCTCATCTTCCTTAACACCATTTGAATCCAGTCAATAACACCATAAATTCAGCATTATTACATAATGAGATTCATAAATTCAAGAAATCACAACCGTGTGATCCCATTCACCCTCTGCTGCCACTTACCTCTGCGATTGGTCTGGTGTAATTCGAGATGACTCGCTGCAGTCTAGTTGCTGCAATGCTCTGAGTGTTCCTCCCACGCAGCAACCTGCAAACGGGGAAATGTAATATTGTACCACACAGTATGTGGTGGTGGTGGTGGTGGTGGTGGTGGTGGTGGTGGTGGTGGTGGTGGTGGTGGTGGTGTGGTGGTGGTGGTGGTGGTGGTGGTGGTGGTGGTGGTGGTGGTGGTGGTGGTGGTGGTGGTGGTGGTGGTGGTGTAATTGTAATTGTAATTGTAATTGTAATTGTAATTGTAATTGTAATTGTAATTGTAATAGAAATAGAAATAGAAATAGAAATAGAAATAGAAATAGAAATAGAAATAGTTGAAGTTGAAGTTGAAGTTGAAGTTGAAGTTGAAGTAGTAGAAGAAGTAGAAGTTGAAGTAGTAGAAGAAGTAGAAGTAGTAGAAGTAGAAGTAGTAGAAGAAGTAGTAGAAGTAGAAGTAGTAGAAGAAGTAGTAGAAGTAGAAGTAGTGAAAGTAGAAGTAGAAGTAGAAGTAGAAGTAGAAGTAGAAGTAGTAGAAGTAGTAGAAGTAGAAGTAGTAGAAGTAGTAGAAGTAGAAGTAGTAGAAGTAGTAGAAGTAGAAGTAGAAGTAGAAGTAGTAGAAGTAGTAGAAGTAGAAGAAGTAGAAGTAGTAGAAGTATTAGAAGTAGAAGTAGAAGTATTAGAAGTAGAAGTAGAAGTAGTAGAAGAAGTAGTAGAAGTAGTAGAAGAAGTAGTAGAAGTAGTAGTTGTAGTAGAAGTAGAAGTAGTAGAAGTAGAAGTAGTAGAAGAAGTAGTAGAAGTAGAAGTAGTGAAAGTAGAAGTAGAAGTAGAAGTAGAAGTAGAAGTAGAAGTAGTAGAAGTAGTAGAAGTAGTAGAAGTAGTAGAAGTAGAAGTAGTGAAAGTAGAAGTAGTGAAAGTAGAAGTAGAAGTAGAAGTAGTAGAAATAGAAGTAGAAGTAGTAGAAGTAGAAGTAGTAGAAGTATTAGAAGTAGAAGTAGAAGTATTAGAAGTAGAAGTAGAAGTAGTAGAAGAAGTAGTAGAAGTAGTAGTTGTAGTAGAAGTAGAAGTAGTAGAAGTAGAAGTAGTAGAAGTAGTAGAAGTAGAAGTAGAAGTATTAGAAGTAGAAGTAGAAGTAGTAGAAGAAGTAGTAGAAGTAGTAGTTGTAGTAGAAGTAGAAGTAGTAGAAGTAGAAGTAGTAGAAGTAGAAGTAGAAGTAGAAGTATTAGAAGTAGAAGTAGAAGTAGTAGAAGAAGTAGTAGAAGTAGTAGAAGAAGTAGTAGAAGTAGAAGTAGTAGAAGTAGAAGTAGTAGAAGTAGAAGTAGAAGTAGAAGTAGTAGAAGTAGAAGTAGAAGTAGAAGTAGTAGAGGTAGAAGTAGAAGTAGTAGAAGTAGAAGTAGTAGAAGTAGTAGAAGTAGAAGTAGAAGTAGAAGTAGATATATATATAGATATATAAATATAAATATAAATATAAATATAAATATAAATATAAATAGAAGTAGAAGTAATAATAATAATAATAATAATAATAATAATAATAATAATAATAATAATAATAATAATAATAATAATGTTTTTTTAAAACACATCAAGAAAATAATACATATATGACATTCACTCAGCAATGAAAATGTATCATTTTACCAAACTAAACATTTAGATTTGAAATATCTATCCAATCCAAAGAACCATTAAAAAATAAAATGTTACATCATATCTAAAGAGACATTTATAGATTCATACAGTAATCATCTCCACTAAAATTATTAGTAACAATAAATTAAATAAAATTACATATCACTACAGTAAATGCATGTTACTCTTCCTCCAACCAACGAGACCATAACATAATGAAGGCTGCACCCACCTGGCATTCCCTGGAGCAGTACCACTGGTTCCCGCAGCCAGCACACACGAACTGAGCTCTCTGCTTGTGGCATCCCTGACACTTTGGGTTGCCACTTCCCTCCTCCGAGTGGTGGCTGGATTTCTTGCTACGGCTCTCAGACTAGAATGGACAGAGGGAAGCTAGGTTATTTAGTGGTCTTATTATATATATATATAAACACATATACATAAGAGAATAAAGCCAGTCTTTGCAAGATCAGATGGACTAAGCTGTCTTTAGTCCACCATATATTATTACTCTCCAAAATAAGAATCTGGAAAGGGGAAACCTGTTAATGGTCACTATCCTAAAAGGGTATGATTATTGATATTATTAAACCCTTGAACACGAGGACCCATATACTGCGTCCTCGCAGCTCTCGTGACATATCCGAGGACGCACATACTGTGTCATGGCTGATAAAATGGCCTACTTGACTTTCATTATTATTACATAGGAATGGGATTCGCTTATACCAGAGAAGATACCAATACGCCTGTTTTCTTTCGCCATCTGAGTGAGGCCTCTCACCAAAGTCACTCTTTCCACCCTCCTCCCAACACATGTAAATAAATTGTCACGTGCACATGAGGGAAGAGGTTAACTATGCATATTTTGATAAATAGTACATAATGATTATGTTGAGGTTTTGGCTTAAAACTTGTTATATTCAATAGCGATGTTTAAACCTTGGCACACGCTGGCAGCCCGGATTCGGTGTGGGGGGACGTTTTCTACTGCCTGGAGTGAAGGGGTTAGAGGAGAAAAAAGGGTTACTCATAAGGAGATTTATAACACCCATAACCACACCTCTTAACCCATTCGCGCCGGTTGACGTGCTGACACGTGGTCGAAAAAAGCCCCGGACCCGGGTGACGTCCTAGCACGGGCTACATTTTCGGCCCGCACGCCGGGAGGCCAGTAGCGACGTGCTGAAACGTCCGCATTAGAATGATAGATTATTCTTAGTACAATTCGATTTTCATACTTGATTTGTCTTTGCTACTTTAGTTTATCCTTCTAAATAGTAGAAAATGGGATATGACGTGATATGAATGACGTCACAGGTATATACGTAATATTGATGACGTCATGGTGATTTCTGTTTCTGATTTGTTGAATAAGATGATCTGAGTCAAAAGACTATCGTAAAATCAATTGTAATTGGCCGAGGAATAAAAAAAAAGAAAAAAATTAAAATTATATAACATCTTTTTGTTGCCCCACTAAAAGAAAATGACACTTGAAAAAACATTGCTGTTACATGCATTCACTTGTATGCACATGTATGGTTGTTCATATTCTCTTTCTTTTCTTTTAGGAAGAAAAAAAAATTGAAAAAAAAACTATGTTTGTTACCTCACTAGAAGAATGCTTCCATTTCCCATTGGTATTACAACATAGGAGTAAAGAATATGGAAAAAGTTCAATAGAATAACACTAAAAAAACAGTGCTATAACATCTTTTTCGACTGATATACTTCCTCTGAACATAGCACTACTTTCTACACATGACTACACTTTAGACGCAATCACGCAAACCATAAGGATAGGGTGGGTGAAAAACGCTCTGCGAGCGTCAGCGCGACCTCGCGCATCGGGAAAACACCCCGGGACGAACGGTTGCGCGCTTGAAATCTTCCCGGCACGATCGGGAGTAGGCGAAATTCCGCCCCGGCGTGAATGGGTTAATATATAAATCATAAAGGAAGTGCATAACTTTGTACAGCAGATTACATAAATCATAAAATGACAGAGATATCTTGTAAAAAGATAACACAAAAAAACATAAGAGACACATAAAAGGCTTTATTCATTTATGGTGCTAATATTCTACTGTTATCAACATAGCAGCACCATTAACTAATGAACCAGCCAACTTGGAAAATACTACCACCAAAGCAAAAAAAATAATAATAATAATAAAAAAATAAAAATAAATAAATAAAAAATAAACAAATAAATAAATAAATAAAAAACTGAAATAAGTACCTGAGAATGCGATGACTTCTCTTTCACTGTCGTGGTTGAGCCTCCAGACAGGAGCGCAGAGAGGGTGAGGTACTGAGAGTTTGTAGTAGCGTCACCCACCATCTTGACATTACCGCCGCTAGTAACGCCCGCCTGGGACCCTAAGAGGAGCTGGAAGAGAAGAATCACATCAACCCACTGTACCAGACATTACCCTTGTCAGTGAACTAGATTCCTACTCAGTTCTGGGCAGGAATTACTGGTTTAGGGAGATTTCTAATAAAAATTAATGAATTTTGTGTTTTTCCTTAGCACCAGTGACACCCTTTTGGTTCACTGAAGAATCACAAAATCAACTTTTGAGAGATTTTGTAATCAAGGGATAAACAAGGTTCTAAACTAGAATTTTATGATGAAAATCTAAACAAGACAGACAATTCAACCTTACCCTACCTTAGCAAGAGCAGATGGCCCTTCTAAAGATGGCTTGGACGTCGGTAGGCTTGTAGGGGGAACTGAGGTGGGAGTCTGCTCCCTGGCTATGGGTGTGGATTCTCGGCTGCCTTCCGACTTCCTTGTACTGCTTTCGCTACTTCCCACGGGGAATATAGAGATCTTGAAAGCAAAGGTAGGTATTAAGGGTCAGAAATCTCTATAAAGGAAAATTTACAACTGCCCCCAAAACTAACATAGAGGTAAAATAAAAAGCTATACTTATTCTTGTCTTTTATAATAAATCAGAAACAATGGAAACATATCTGCCTTACCTGTGGAGATCCAGGCTGCTTCTCAATCTGAGTGAGTTCAGCAAAACGCAACAGGACATCTTTGTACGAGACGGAAGGGTCACTCATAGCCAGCATGCCCTTTGCAGAGGCCGAGGTTCTCATCTCTGCCTCACTGCTGGAGCTGGACACACTGGGCGGACGGTCCTGCTCACGCGAAGACCGCTTGTCGCCGTCATATCGGTGCCTCCAGGCCCCTCTGGTGGCTCTTCTGTTGGAGGGGATTTTGACACTAAGTTTAAAATTAACGACTCTGTCCAAGAAGCGTGAGACGGATATCACATTTTCATTTAAACAAAATGTTACAAATAAGATAAGTCACAAAGTCAATGTAAAAAAGAATATTTCTAATGTTAGCTCAAAGTTTATCACAAGAAATCTTTCTTTCTAAATAAAGATGCATAAGAGTACAGACTGTAAATATAGCTACATTTCTGCTAGGACTCACAAAAGATGCAAGCACATCCTCCTGAAAAGCAAAAGGATTCTTAAAAAAAAAAAAAAAGGATATATCACAAACAAGGAAATCACTCCTATTTACCTAATGGGCGGAGTATTAGGATTTTCTTTTCTATGAGCAGCTATTAACTGTTGGACATTTATGGTGGGTCCCTGGGGTCCCTGGCCAGTGGGAGTGGTGGAAAGTGCTGCCGGAATATTGGACAGGCTACCCTGAGGTCCTGACGGCTTGGGCAGGA
>BOPN01003299.1:85451-95451 GCA_017312705.2 Penaeus japonicus | reverse complement strand
CAATCTTATAATATTACATTCACTTCTCTTCTATTTAGATCTGCATAAAAAAAATGAGTTGTTTATTAATCTACACATTGGAATTTACATTTTAAGACTTGAAAACCTTAACATCATTTTTTGGTTAGGTTAGGTTGTCTATGTCTTCACCTGAGCTTGACTAAAAATAGCACATGTCCTTTTGAGGTTAATAGAACATGCCTATTATATACCAATACCCCAACCAAAATTAATCCGCCTGATTACCAAACATAGGACTTCCTTATATAGAAATCTCAAGGTAAATAAGCCTTTTTTTAAAGACAGATCACAGCCCTCTCAGCCAATTACACTAAATAGGGATTAATAGGTAAAACAGAATAGACTAATTTAATGGTAATGGCATGGGACCATATCTGTTGTATTTTTTAAATTGTGAATAATAATTCATTGTTGTTTTTTCAAGGCACAATTCGATAATAGACCTGTTTTCTTTCTCCTATATATTGGGGGCAATCCGTATGCACTTACCTTCAATTATTTCCTTCAAATATAATAGCCACTCTAATGTAGTGTTCTGTTGTACGGTACATTATGATCACTACATTATATAACCAAAAGTCGATATAAAATTACAATTTCCTTTAATTTCCATGTCTTACAAACACGTATCTACAAGCTACCAAATCTCACTTTATTTAAAGCAAGTATTGTGTAATTGTAGGTTCACTAACCGGGGATTACTTGCCTTAACTTGGCACACCACAGCTTCTCAACTCGCAGTTAGGAGAGCCAATCAGGTAACAGTGGGGCTGAACTTGCGCTTATTTTTCTTCCGATTCATCAACTGAATTTTAAAATCATGTACTTAAGGCACATGTATTTTAATATATTTTGACAGGATAACCTGTGAAATCCCTGACCCCGTTACGGCAACATCATCAGCTGATGAGGCAGTAGGTCTCTAGTCGGCCGCTTGATGGCAGCACCGCGCGGGATTTATGAATGAAAACATTTATTGTATGTTTACCTTTTCATTCATAGCTTATGTGTACACCCCGATACAAATATTGCAAGATTTGCGTTTGATACGTATTATAAGAACGTTGATTTGCCTCGTATTTGCTAAACGCTATGCTCATATACATCGCTTCATATGAATGGGATGTCGGATCAGAAACTGTAGTATCCATTATGGATATTAAGTTAGAGTGATAATAAGGCTTACAATAACGATATGTAATCCTGACGATGATGGAAAAATCAACTCAAATGAAAATAGAATCGCAAGAATGACTATCGTAGCATTGCTATTCATCGTTATCAAACAATAATGATATTATTATGTCACTACTATCCATCATTATCTATCATTTTTAAACTAACAGCATTACTTTATATCAGCATCCATCAGGCCGAAATAGATTTGCTTGACTGGTCTCCAGAACTGGCACTAGTCCCATGGGCGCGGCACCTTAGATGGGTTTTACTTCGGGGCGAGAGAACTTCGCCCGAGATATCTCAATCTTCTTCGCCCTCATTCATTCATCATCATAATACTAGTCATTTTTTGTATTACTCTACTTTAAGACTTATAAGTGTTATCTGACAGGGTTTACCAACGTTGTGGTGGACTAAGATTGTAATATTGGGTCCACATCAGAAAGTTCTTCAAAATCAGCGTGATAAAAGTATTACAGTTAATTGTGAGGGCATAAACTTTTTTTGTTGTTGTTTGTTTGTTTTTTGTTTTTGTATATGTATACTTTGTTAAACAAATACGAAACAAATAACCATCTCCAATGGAGATAACATGAAGAGATGAGGAAGGAGAAGGAGACTTGTGCCTATGACTGCCAGTGGCACAAACAAAACAGCCATACTGGCACAAGGGAACATTGCAGATGCTGAACAAGGTCTGGATTACCTTCCACATCTCACTCTGCCTGTACATCCTGCATCCCCGGTACTTAAGGGCTTGAAGTTGGCGTCTTCTTGTATGTGAAGCTGATGTTCAGTAGACAAATGATTGAGGCAGGTGGTTAATTATATTTCAAAAGGATGAGGTAATATGGGTTATCCTTGCCCCAATGTTAGTCCCTCTTTGGACTCGTATATCTTTAATAAAACCTTACAGCTTACAACATGTTGAAATATATACTGTACAAAAGACGAATCAATCACGAGCATACAGAGTTAAATGTCCTCTCTTGAGGTCACATAAGGCCTTATCTGCAGCGGCAATTTCTTGAAATCATTTCACTTCATGGGCACTGCCGGACGTACGACGGCGAAAGTATCGTACCGCTTGAACAAAACCAGCCGTCACGCTCACAGAGCGACCCGTGCCTCTGTGGCGCGCCTTTGAAAAACATTTTTTTTTACAGTTATTTGCTTCTTCTGATGATGAAAAACACTTTTAAGTTCATAAAATACATTTCTTCTTTGCTTTAGTAATTCATATCGGAATGTGATTCTGAATATGTTAACAACATATTACTTTAAGCATGAAAAAAGTTTATTTCTTCAAAAAACTAGTTGTGCAGAGTAGCAGCCAGTAAATAGATCTTATTTGTGTAAATATAGAATTCATTCCATGACACATCAATCAAAGCAAAATTCATTCTAGGCTTATTCACCTAGGTATGCTATACTTTTCATGATATTTTCATTGCAACAAAAGTTATCTTATTGTGCTTGTATTATTGAAGTCTTGTTTAAAATGGATATCGCACAACACACAAAATTATTATTATTTGCAAACATTATAGGTTATCACAGTAAATAATACTAAACTCAGGTATTTTATTGTTTTACATGAGTTACCAACTTGATTTACTTCAGTTTTCTCTGAAGAGAGCCTTTGCTGTATCAAATCATAAACAAATTCGAACGCCTTACTCTGATTGTGACTATATACTTCAATAGCCTTTGATTACCAGTCTGCCCTGAGAATGAACATAAAAATACACCCAATAGACTTTTTGTTGTTGTTTAAATGTTTTTCATGTCAAACACTTAGTAGTTCTTACGAGTTAAAAAGTAAATGTAATCCAAGCCAAAGGATTCAAACAATTATTTATCACCCATTTATCAAGGCTACATATGGTGGTATTTGTTTTATATTTTCACGCATGAACTGGAGTCTCGAAATATGCAGTATATTATACATCATAATCTTACTTCAATGTTACATAAATTTTGTTGTAAACCATCATTGAGATACTCTTTAAACGATTAAATGAGACGACATAAAATAAAAATCAGGAAATATTTGGCATTTTCGCCATTCGGAGATGGTTCGCGCATGCGTGTTGGCGCCCCTAAAGGATAGGTTGGTACGCGTGGGCGGGTGGTGCTCTTTGGCAATAGAATCTGAAATACGGCAGCAAGTTATTGCGAGTTTTTGGCAATTATTGCAGATAATGACGCTGCAGATAAGGCCTATAATCACATACTTTAATATGTGATGCACATATATGTTATTAGCAATACATATATGTTTCTGGAGGAAAGAATTTATCAGAATGCCAAGAAAAATATTTGTATTCAAAAGGATGTATCACAAATGATATTCGCCTACATCTCAATAAAATCCTGTTCGAGCTATCATAGTCTCAACAGAAGGGAAGTCACAATCATATATAGACAGTTGCATACTAAAATTATAATTGATGCAAAGCATTTCTAAACATCCATACAGCTTGTTCGGGGAGTAAATCTGAAACATAGGACACTGTAAGATATAGTCTACTAAGGTAACCTACACACCCTGCATTATTTTTTCGTGTTCACCTGTCGGGATACCTAACTCCCAATAATATTTATACCCTAACCTAATTCCCATATGCACAGAGTCTTTCCACTTGCCCTTGCCCCTCCCATAAGTGAAGTTTATGTTCATCGCTAGATGCATATGTAATTGCAAGGGTTCGCTCGTCTCAATCGACTCACATTTCTTAGTCTCATCAAAGTCTAACTGTATCCTCTTGATGTTGCTGTTTGCCTGCATAAGAGTGTGAACACTTTGAATGTCCACCTCCCATTTTATAGCTGCCTTCTTCGCTACCTCATGCGATGTGATCCAGAGGAATGTAATTACCCGTTCCTGCCATCGGAGCTTATGAGCAATCAACGGCACTCGTTAATAATGTGCTCAAACACAGGCCCTTGTTATTAAACGAGCCAAAGGCTCCCCTGCTACCCACGAAGAATGCATCTTTATTAATAATTTCAAGCTTTTTAAGTGCCGTCAATATTGCCCATAACTCGGCCTATGTCGATGATATATGATTACTCTCTTATCCCACTGCTTGTAGTGACCACGCCACTTGCAGTGAACTGTCTGATGATAATATGCTCTGCCATCCTTCAAAACTGACCCATCGCAGTAGGCAAGAGCAATATCAAGACGTGTCAAACTTTATTTTATGACCATATCTTGCTTTAAGTTGACCTGGTTCATGCAGCCTCTCATCATCATATCTTATCGCACCAAAATTTTACCCATTGTTTGGCGGCATTGTTTGCTTCCTTAAGATCTAAATCGGAGCAGTGAGGACCCAACCGGCATTCCTGGAGGAAGTGTTTCATTGTTTGGGTTTCTCCACATGGACAGTCGGGGCTGGTGTCAAGTCAAGTCCTTGCTGAGATTGTCCTTAGTTTTCCCTTGCTCTGTTAAGAGTCACCCAGTCATTCTTACTTCGGTTTGTGCCAGGGAGGAGAGTTTCATCTGGGAGTGGTAGGGCTTCATTTTGATGCCCGCTGTCATATTCCCGTCAGCGTTCCATCCTGTAGGAGACAGCCTGGCTCGGGTTGAGTTCCTCTACAGTGATAAAGCTTTTGCGGGACTTAAGTCTTCTCCTCACTTCTTGGTGTCTAAATAGTGAGTGTCTGGGGTCTTTCAGCTGTTTGTATCGTTCAATTTTTGTAATTGTTTCGCGCCGGATGTGTGGTGGTGGTAAAGCTGACAAGGGTGTTGGATTTAGAACACCTGTTATTATCCGATATGTTTTGATTCGGTATTTATCATATTATTGGCCGTATGATTTTGCTATACAGGGAACTGATCTTCTGCGGTAGAATAGCCACGGCATAAGCAGTTTTGTTCTCTCGGCGTTTCGTGACTACTGGCGAGTGGTAAGTTGCTAGGAGGCAGTCCTGCTGGCTTGAATTTACTCCAGTCGTGTTCTGATGGATGACGTTCTGTTGGTTGCTCTGAAATGGACTGGAGAAGGAATTGGTGAGTGTTGATGATGTTTTCATTGGATGCCTGGCCTGATGGTTATTCAAGTGGAAAGCACGGACCAGGGTCTTGCTTGGGTTTGCAGTCAGGTACTATTTCTTATAATATCCCGAGAGAGTAGTTGGGGCATCTGAAAGTCTTTCTTCTATGATGATGAAGCTGTTGGACTGTGTGGCAATGCATAGGTCGTCTACATATATGTACCTGCGTATGTTCTGGTACTGCGGCTAATCGTTTATGTAGATATTAAACAAAACAGGAGCCGAAACAGAGCCCTGTGGAAGTCCATTATTCTGGAGGTACCATCTACTCTTTTTGTCATTCATCTCTACATAAAAACGACGATTGTTAAATAGAGATTCAATTATGTGAACCAGTGTGGAATTCATTACTGTCTGGGCTACTTTTAAGATGAGTGCCCTGTAGTTCACAACGTCGTACGCGGCCGTAAGATCTACAAAAACAGCACCAGTTATCAGTTTGGTTTCAAACTCATCTTCCATATGTTGGGTCAGGTTTAAAACTTGGCTGCAGCAGGAGCGGCCTGGTATGAAGCCGGCTTGATCAGGAGAAAGGTGTTCTTCAACTGGTTCAAGGATTCGTGATAGGATCATGCGTTCATATGATTTATATAAGATATAAGGATGTAGTAAGGAGATAGGTCGATAGCTTTTTGGTGATGTTGGGTCTTTTCCAGGTTTTAGAAGGGCCACCGCTCTGGCTTTCTTCCATATTTTAGGGATTTTGAGGGATAATCCACAGTTTAACAGAGAAAGTAGCCATTCTTTGGCATTTGCTCCGAGGGGCATTACCATCTCTGTATTTATCCCATCTAGTCCTGATGCCTTGCCGTGTTTAAGGTGTGAGATAGCTGTGGCCAGGCCCTCTTTGGTAGACGGTTCAAGATCTATATTGCTGTTTTGCATTTTTTTTTTTTTTTTTTTTGTCCCCTTTCCTTGTTTAGTGGTTTGCCATTTAGTAGCAGTTGGTGGGCTACCTGGTTGGGGGTCACAGCTGCAATTCGGGACTGAGGTGTTTTTTCAGAGTTCAGCTTTTTTATTGTGGTGCAGGCTTTCTTGCTGTTGTGGGTCATGTCAATGTAGGTTATGACTTCTTGCCAGCGCTCTTTTTGATCATTGCTGATGGAAGCAAGCAGGTTGTCTCCGAGTTCTAGCGTGTTTTCAGCAAAAGGGTCTTCGTTGTATGCCTGGATATATTCCTCATACTGTACCTTATTTGGCTTAGTGAGGCCAGGGATATAGGTTTTCATGCATTCTCTGGGGATGTTTTTCCTTGCTGCCTTCCAAATCAGTTTTTGGAAATTGTTGTATTCTTCCGGTGTGGGATGGATAGTATTGCTGGCTTATTCGATGTCAGACACATAGCCTTCCCAGTTGGCCTTCCGCAAGCTAAACCGAGGTCTCTGTTGTGGTCTTTGTGGCCTGATGACGGGTCTTATGTCTATGAAGATTGGTCGATGTTGTGTCTTTGGGATCGGGTTTCCCGCAGATTTGTCAACATTAAGAAAGTGTCTGGATGAGATAAACGGCAGGTCAGGGTTGTAACCCCATCTCCAGCGTGCACTCTGAAAGGATGTGGGATCCTTTGCATTGTGCAAGTCTAAAATCTTTAGTGGCAGCCCATACCTCTTCTGCATCTCCATCACTATTTGTCGCATTGTATCCCCAGGTGGTGTTATGGCTGTTAATGTCATCAATAAAAAGGCTCGCTTTGTTGATATTGTGGCATATGTGCGGCCGGGTGAATGGGGTTGCTGGTGGTTTATACTCTGAGGTGATGTTGAGGTGCTCAGTTTCCTCCTGAAGTATCTCTAGGCCTCCACCTGAGAAGGCAATACTGGTCTTGATTACTGACTTGTCCCGTGCGTAGGTCGCACTGCCATGGACCGGAATTGGGTGGTGAATGAAAAGGTGCATGCCAGGTAATTTTGGCGGCACGAGGTCCTTATGCGTCTCTCGGAGGCAGACGGTATCTGCATATAGGATAGCTATGATATCTGATTTAGCTGCAGACATTCCTTCCGCATTAAGGCTGAGGACTCTGAATTTGATTGGGGTCATGTCCAGAGGCCGAGGGTTTATCCCTTTACCACCCCTGGTTAATGGACACAGTTTTGTGCGTGGTGTAGCAATTGGTCTCCGGAGATTAACAAGGGCACCACATGAAGGTTTGCTACTTGCCCCATATATAGCCTCTTATTCAGGAGATAAATGTAGATGTAAATGTACATCTCCTGTGTATGCGTACAGCCTCTTATTCATACACATGTGATCTACATTTACCTTTATCTCCCGATCCTCACAAGGTGGCACTTGGGGGATGTGTGGAGCGAACGACAAAAGTCCTTCAAGCCAAAATAGTCTAGATCATTTTCAGCTCCTTCATATATCCTCGTTTGCCTTGTTTATGAAAAGTCCTGATGTTAATAAGACCGCTGAGCACATCTCTTACTAATTTCTTTCCGCTGTTCTCTCTCATTAACCTGATGGCTGCTATGACATTAATTCCGCTTTCTCTCAGTGCAATACTTTGCAATCCTGTATCTATTCTCATTATATCTATTATTCTAGCATTCTTATAACACGAGTATAATACGTATAGCTTCGTTATACATGGTTTCAAGCCTTTGGAGCCTCGACTGACAACCTATAGAAAGTGCTGGTGCTCCAATGCCTCCTTTCCTGCTGCAGAGAAGAGAGAGTGGTGCCATCTATGTTTGGGATTTTAAACTAAACCTATTTTGGATGATAGCACGGCAATTATAGGAATTACAATTGCAATTACAATTCATTAAATAGTTATTACTCATAATGCAATAAAGAAACACAACGGTCCACTCTCCCCCAACGTCGAATAAGCCACGAGAACCACGAGAACTATCACCATATACGTCATGACACCTGTAGCCGGGCAAAAAACTTAATGTCTGTCAAGACACCCATACCCACTGGGTCGACTTGTATTCAGTATGTGTATACTCATTACGGCCAAAAGCTTTATATTTTACTTTTGCTTGAAATAATAATGAGTTAGTATAACAGCAATAATAATAAAAACACTATACCGATAGTCACAAAAGAAATAATAAAAGGATACTAATTATATAAATAATAAATGGTTAAAATTATGATAATAAAAAAAATAAAATAAAATGAAACTAATAGTAAGTATGTTAAAATGATAATAACATTATGAAATTATAAAAATAATAGCGATAACAATGAAATTGCCCATGGTAATTAATACCACTTCACTGTTTGCATATTAATCTGAATATATAACTCTTAATTACTTAATTAGTTATTACAATTGTAATTAGCAGCGCCATTTTGCTTTTGTTGCAGTCACTGCTACCATATAAACATAACTTTAGAATAAATTCAATATATTGTTCTTCTTCAAGGAAAGGAAGAAGAAGAGAAGAAGAAGGAAAATAATAAGTATAATAAAAAGAAGAAGAAAAAGATGGAGAAAAGGGAAACGAAGAAGAAGAAGACGAAGAAGAAAAACAGGAGAAGAAAATGAAGAAAGTGAAGAAGAAAATGATGAAGACGGAGAAGAAGAAGAAGGTTGGGAAGAACGGAGGAGGAGAAGAAGAGGAAAAGAAGAAGAAAATGAAGAAAAAGAAGGAGGAGGAGAAGAAGAAAAAAGAAAATGAAAAAGAGAGGAAGGAAAATAAAAATAATCATAATAATGAGAAGAAAAAGAAGTAAGAGAAGAAGAAGGAGACTAAGATGGAGGAGAATGAAGAAAAAGGAGAAGAAGGAGATGGAGATGAAGGAGGAGGAGGAGGAGGAGGAGGAAGAAGAAGAAAAAAGAAGATGAGGAAGAGGAGAAGAAGAAGAAGAAGAAGAAGAAGAAGAAGGAGGAGGAGGAGAAGGAGAAAAATAAGGAGGAGAAGAAGAAGGATAAAAAATGAATAAGAAGAGGAAGGAGAAGGAGAAGAAGAAGACGAGGAAGAAAAAAAAATCGGAAAAAGAAGGAGTGAGTGAGGAGAAAAAAAAAGAAAAAGAAGAAAATGAAGAAGGAGAAGAAGAGAAAGAAGAAATAAAGTTGGTGAATATTAATAATAAGAAGGAGAAGGAAAAGGAGGAGAAGAAGAAAAAGAAGGGAAAGGAGAAAAAAACGAAGAAAAAGGAGAAGAATAAGAAGAATAAGAAGAGTAAGAGGAGAAGATAATGAAGATGGAAAAGAAGAATAAAAGAAAAAGAATAAAATCAAGGAGAGGAAGAAGAAAATGAAAAAGGAGAGAAAAAGGAAGAGAGGAGGAGGAAGAAAAGAGGAGGAGGAAGAAATGAGGAGGAGGAGGAGGAGGAGGAGGAAGAGGAGAGGAGGAGAGGAGAATTAAGAGGAGGAGGAGGAAGAGGAGGAGGAGGAGGAAGAGGAAAGGAGAATTAAGAGGACAGGAGGAGAGGAAGAGAACAGGAGGAGGAGGAGGAGGAGAGGGGAATAAAGAGGAGGAGGAGAGGAGGAGGAGGAGGAGGAGGAGGAGGGAGAGGAGGAGGAGGAGGGGGAGGAGGAGAGGAGGAAGAGGAGGAGGAGGAGGAGGAGGAGGAGGAGGAGGAGGAGGAGGAGGAGGAGGAGGAGGAGGAGGAGGAGGAGGAGGAGGAGGAGGAGGAGAGGAGGAGGAGGAGGAGGAGGAGGAGGAGGAGGAGGAGGAGGAGGAGGAGGAGGAGGAGGAGGAGGAGGAGGAGGAGGAGGAGGAGGAGGAGGAAGAGGAGGAGGAGGAAGAGGAGGAGGAGGAGGAGGAGGAGG
>BOPN01003299.1:77951-80451 GCA_017312705.2 Penaeus japonicus | reverse complement strand
AAGAAAACTCAAGCAGTATATACCTAGATAAGCAGAATATGCCTAAATACAAACATTAATGATGAATCCATTGATTAGTTAAATCTTATAGCTTTTCAAACCCTGCAGGCAAATAGTGTTTTTTAAAATAATCTCATTCAAAAACTTACAGCAATGGCTTTTGCATCTTGTTGCTTGATATTGTACTCTTGGATTGGCTTTAATAACAAGTTGATCATCTTCAGAGCCTGCTGTGCTTCTGCACTGCTGTTCACAGTATGTTCTCCCTGCAATAAAAGTTATGCTTTCACAAGTATAATCAATATAAAAAATGGTTTGTCATGTGGTATTAACCCATTTACGCCGGTTGACCTGCTGAAACATTTCGTGGTTTTTGCGTCAGACAACACCGACGAGATATCTGGCCAAGGCTGGCGCTCGGGGTGAGTGAGCAGACAGCCCAGGCTCATGGCTTGTGCGGTCGAGAATCTCAAGGCATTGCGACCATTCAGAGCCGGAATCATCCCAGCGTGAATGGGTTAAAAAGGTGAAAAACCACAGGAGTAGACTACAAATAGGTTAATAAGGAAAAAATATAGTAAAATATAGTAACTAAATATATATAGTAAACATAGTAAGCCATAAAATCATATATAGCAATTCAAACATTTACAAAACAAATGAGGGCATAACTAAAAGTAAAAAAATAGGTCACCAGCTAGTGTGTGACTTAAGCAGTTGGTGATGCCATCTGGCATACTAGACAACATCAAAATTTGCATCTCCTGGAATGCAGTCCACCTAGACCAACAGACGACCTTTTATCATTGGGTTTAGATAATATTCAATTTCCCAAATACCATTCCCACTTACCAACTTCTCAATCAGGAACCTTGTAATTTCTTGATTGCCTGAATCTGAGGCAGACAAAGGGGGTTTTGGACATGGAGGCGGTGGTAGAACAACTTGCCCATAGTTTGTAGCCAGGTACTTCATCACTTGGTTTAAGTCTCCATTGTAGCCGTGATCACCAGGCGTACTGTCATGTCTTTCCCTGAGGTTTCCCCTGTGCAAACATATGACCGTTTCTTTAAAAATTCACCAAAATGTCTCTTTTTGTCTTTCACATATTAGACATGATATCTAGGAGCATTCTATTTTTTATTCACACATATCACAAATAGCAATATTTCCATTTTACACTCATAACTCATGCATGCACTCAATGTAATTGCTTACATATTCTGAGAAGGAATTCCCCCAACGACTACACTATGTGGATGAGGAATTTCTCTCTCACTAGCCCTATCTGTAATACAACGAAAAATTAAAGAGAGAGAAGAAAGAAAGAAGGAAAGAAAGAAAGAAAGAAAAAAAAAAGAAAAAAAGAAAGAAAGAAAGAAAGAAAGACAATTTATCCAGTTT
This sequence comes from Penaeus japonicus, assembly GCA_017312705.2. Lineage (NCBI taxonomy): Eukaryota > Metazoa > Arthropoda > Malacostraca > Decapoda > Penaeidae > Penaeus > Penaeus japonicus. Next base: position 79,047 of record BOPN01003299.1, on the reverse strand, counting down.
ATTATACTCATCCTGAGGAGATCTTCAATATTTCAAAAAAACAAATCTGAAAGGAAGGACAATGAAGGCAATGAAATGATAATGAAAACATAGTGAAGTCTGGTGCAAAAGCTGATGAGTCTTCCTATGATATTACAAATGACAAAAAAATACCTTTAGTAGAGCATAAACATTTTCTTCCATTAATTTGCATTCACCTCTTTATTGCTTAGCTACTTTTGGTCTTGTCAATTTTTTAAATCACAATTTGTGAATCTCTTGTCTTTTTTGATTCTGCTGATATAAGTTTCATCCTAATATGAAGATATGTGGAGGGTTAAATTGTCTGGAAACATAAACCACACACTCTAGTTCAAAGTCCATAGAGTGGCTATCTACCCCATAAGTATGTGTCCCACAGCCTTCATACTAAAACATTCTTTTCTATGTAAACAAAGGTAACTTACTAACATGCAAACAAACTTTGCCTTTTAGGAATTTTTCAATAAAATTCCCTGATTTTTCTTTGATATGAAGCATTCTTAGTCCCTAACTCATCCCTGACTTTTCCTTGATATAAGGAATTCTTTGCAAATTCCTTGACTTTTTTCCAGCACCATACCTTTGATATACTACCAGCTATACAATATCTATATTATACTATTCATAACTTTTGTTCAATGCTTCCTGTCCACTATTCATGGGCTCATTTTCAAAAAAAAGAAGAGTCAATTTTGGCCACAGCCAGTGAAACCAGTCGATCTTTATTAATACTTGAGTATCCATTATTCCAAATTCTTTTATTTATCAATCTTAAAATTACTGCTCAAAAAAGTTTGAGAACCTAAACTGGACTACAAATTATATAATAAACCAACTAACCATAAGCTCGATAGGCGTTTATCTTGTCCCTGGAAGGATTACTCATATTTGGGTTATGTCTACTTGGATTAGTGCTGTATGGAGGATTCCTGCTTGGGCCACCCCTCATGGAGTTATCTCTGGATGTACTTCCTCTAAGCGGGCCATTTCCATGGGAGATGTCTCTGTTAGGGCCACCTCTTGGTGTGCTGTCCCTATGCTGAACACTTCTGTAAGGAGTGTTACTTTGCTGGGC
>BOPN01003299.1:67951-72951 GCA_017312705.2 Penaeus japonicus | reverse complement strand
AGTTGACAAATCCATATCTACCTTCTGCAGAGGCAAACAAACCTCACTATACCTATATATTCTGGTAAGATAGAGCATTGTCAGTATATTTTCAGAATGTAACTGTGTGAACACATAAAATGTAATGGCCATAAAAATATCAGATTGCCTTTTGGGTATTGTCCAAATATAATGCTTTTATTCTACAGAAACCAACTATATCATTAAGTAATTGTCACTCTGACAAAGGCTAACAAATGTCCCTATTGTATTATCTGGCAAGAGAAAATTTACAGACCTCTATGACCACTCATTATCAATAAACTAGTCTAAGTTCTATCTCTTAATGATTACCCAAGAGATTACCCAAAATAACTAACTCCTCCACTTTCCAACACTAGTAAATTTAATGTAGAACTGAAAAGAAATTATCACAACTTACTTCTTCTTTCTTCTTTATAGGGTGTTAAAGTATGCTATGGTCTATATTCTCTGGATTAGTATCTCTTGGATCTCTCCTGCTCTTGTAGATTATATGATGTCAATTACTTTTGATCTCTGTAGCGCTTCTTAACTGGTGAATGGCCAGCTCCTGTAATCAACAGATATATTAGGATTGTGAACAGATATTCTTCTTAAGGTGTTTAGTAATCTAGATCTGTAGGAATTGAATCTCAGGCACTGGAGTGTCAGATGTTCTATTGTTTCTCCTTGCTGGCAGCACATCCTTCGGAAGACGGTGGTATGACGAGGTCAAGGCCCTGAGATGGACTCCCATGAGACGTGCTTTAATCGTGAGAGAGATCAGGAAGAAGTACTGCTCTGCCTCCTTTACCTCTGCTTCTTATGACCGGTTTCGGTGGTGACACCGGCAACCTTGTGACACTTTCCCTGCCTCGGGCCATTCGACCAATGGAAACAGCTGAAGGGATCGGAAGCAGGCTATTGCATGCTACACAGCAATGAAAACACACATACTATCAAATGGTAATTAAGATGAGAAGGGGGGAGATGTCAACAGATTCCTCCTGCTATAACATATAAAATGTACTTGGGTCAATGAAGAGGTTTAAATGATGCTTCCGGTTTGGTACACGTGCGGGTGTGTCAGCTGTGTCCAGGTGAAAGTTGGGGGCAGGAAGCAGGTGTTGGTCAGTACTTCCGCTAATCACTGGGGAACAGTGTTTTTAAGGAACTATTCTTACAAAGATTGTATTACAATCAAATAACAGTAATTGTCCAAAAATCAGTGGCTTACACTAAAGTTCTTTTATCTTTGGTGGCGTTATAATCTGATAATCTTAGTTAAAGCCTAAAGGATGTGTCATTTTATTATCCAAAGCAGAAAAGCACTAACCATCACACCTATCTATTCTAATTCAACTCGCACACACAAAAAAAATTGCAGTCTTGGAATCTAATTCACAATCTACATGATGGTTCTAGAAAATACTCCTGTCATCTTCTGGCTTCCTGTTGAATGTTGGTTCAGATTGTACATGCCTTCATCTGCACATGACTAAAATCAGTATGAATGTCCTTTAGGGATTCATTGTTTTATCTACTTTTTTCTAATATCTTTGCCATTTGATCGTCTTCTAATGTCTAGATTCTGTAAATTTTCTGAATAGGGCCGCGTTACTAAATACCATTAAAGTGGTATCGATGGACTCCTCTCACTCTGTACTAACCACATATAGTTGAATTTACCCCCGATTTCGCCCCTATGCCCCACAATCTGGGTACCGATAGAAGGGGAGGGCATGAAGTAGATCAGGGAAATTGTGGGGTAAAACATGAATTTGGGCCATATTTTATATGCAAAATCTTAACCCAATTACCTACCTAACTTTGCCTAGTTTTGAAATTAGCTCTAGCCAAGGGATAAAAAGCGAACACAGCCGATTTTAAATTATTTGTGTTGTTTTTCATGCGATTTTATTACACATTTCTTACCTTTAATCCTGTTTTACTCCATAATTTCCTTGATATACTTCAAGTCCTCCCTACAATTGGGGCTTTTACAATGAAATAACCCGTCGTTTGCGATGGAAAAGAAAGGCAAATTCACCTAATACACACCAAAAAGAATTGTAGATGAAAATTTTGATGGCGAGATTCAATGGCTATGAGAAAATGGAAATTTACCTTTTGTTTTGTTGTTCTAAGTCCATATCATTATATGTATCAGGTACTTCTCATGGATCTGGGCTGAGAATACTACCTTTTTCTTCCTTACTTAAAATTCGTTTTAAGATATTAGAGATCACTAGAGTGCTATTTGGCACTTCACTTTGTAACGGTCAAAATGGGAATCTTGACCACTGTGTAGATCCACTCGAGTCAGCTATGTTTGTAGAATCCATCGGAGAGTTGTATTCTTCATTGCAGCTTAAGGCTTTCGAGTGTCAGCCCATTGAAAATCTCAGCAAATACAGAAAACGACCGTTAAACATGGCGGACTCAAAAGGAGCGTTTTCACAGAGAATTCGTACAACTGTAACGTAACTATGCAGTGTACTAACTCTAAAGAGTAAACAAAATTATGGCTACTAATTTTTCTACTTATACATAGAAGAAAATTATTTTTAAACTTCATAGATATAGCTAAAACATAATAAGGAACACTCAATTGCTCCTCTGCAAGATATGTGTACGTATTTAAATGTACAATTTCATGTTTGTACATTCATATTTTGTATGGATATTTTAGCAGCAATTTCCAAAAAGTAAATGATTTAAGGTTTTGGTTCATTATTTTCTGATCCCAACTAAGAAAGATAAAAAAAAAAAAGCTACGTGGAACAGATTAGTTAGCCCTCCAGACCATTTTCTGTTATGGTAAGATGACGTCACGATTTCTTAACCAATCACAGTGCATGAAATGTGAGGCAGTCAGCACACATTTAAATATTTGGTTTTCAGAAATCGCTTCAGATGACAACAGGACATCATCTCACTCGCATGCAGCTCCTCAGCTCTCGACTCTGTAATAAGCCCAGTGTAGCAAGTGCTCTATAAGTCGATAATAGGTCCAAGACCCCAGTCTTGGCCCTACCTGCAGTTTATCAAGTATGTTTTATTTTTGGTAAATTTGGATAAAGAGTTCTTTTATAGAGTTTTAGACTTTTGATGTCTATATTCCGTGGGTCAGATTTTCTTGGGAATTCCTTGTTTTCTTGTTACTTATATGATGTATATCAGTTTTCTTTCTTTCTTCTTCTTTTATAGGGTTTTAGAATTTTGATGTCTATATTCCCTGGGTCAGCTTTTCTTGGGAATTTCTTGTTTTCTTGTTACTTATATGATGTCTATCAGTTTTGATCTTTGTAGAAAGATCTTCATGTGTCTTAGAATGTAGTACTTCTTAGCTGGTGGGTGATGAGCTCCTGTAATTAATTAGGATATGTCAGGATTATTTATTTTTATTACTTATAATACATCCAGCAGTTTCAGTGTATATGAATTAAATCTTGGGCACTGGAGTGTTAGGTGTTCTATGTTTTCATTTTCTTGATGGCACCATCTGCATACTAAACTAAAGCTGGTATAGAAAAGACATGGTCTGATAAACATACCGTGTTGAAAGAAGGGGAGAGTTTAAGAATCTAGCTAAGAAAAGTAAACAAGTTATAGTGTGATAGTTCGAGGGGCTATCCCTCTTGCCTAGTGAGGATATTTTTCGGTATAGCACGCACCACACTGTGTCTAGCCTTGTTTGTTTGTTTGTCCGCTCCTCCTCCGGTTTCGTTTATTTATTATATGTACGTTGTTGTACATAAATTAATTTATCATGAAAAGCTCTGTTTCTCTTGTTTTGCCCACCACCAGAGATACTTAGAGTTGGTCAGTTGACACTCATTTCTCTGACCTCTGTCTCGATCTCCTCACAAGAGCCCGACGAGATTGTGGCATTGGCTGCGAGAAATGGAGTGACCCCTTTTTGTAGTTGAGATATAACAGATATACCTTTAATCTTTACCTGAACCCGTTTTATATATATATATATATATATATATATATATATATATATATATATATATATATATATATATATATGATTGGTTAGGATTCTTGATAGACATGCATCCAGTTTTCTGTTTTAGGTTCTAGACTTCTTCTTTCTTCTTTTATAGGGTTTTATACTATGTAGAAGTCTATATTCCCTGGATCTTTTTTCTTGTTTCTTCTTGCTTCTTATATCATATCTATATAATTTTTGAAATTTGTAGGAAGATCTTTGTATGTCTCAAGATGTAGTACTTCTTTAAAGGAGGTTGATCAGCACCTGTAATTAACCCTCTCCCGACGGGGCACTCGCTACGCGAAGACCCCTATGCCGGGCGATTGCAATATTGCATTGAAATCGTCACACTGGCATGACGCCCTGGCATCGGGAGTTTGGCTGTGTCACACGGGTGTGACGCACCGTCGTCATAGGGTTAACATATTCATATTAGGATTGTGAATTTTTGCTTTTAATAGTGCTTGGAATAACTTGGTTCTATATGAGTGGAATCCTGGACATTGTAGTTTTATATGTTCGATGACTTCTTGATCGTTGTGTGTTTTGTACTTATTCTAGTGAGACACATCTATTTTCCTATTTTTTGATCTTGCCAATGGATGTGGTTGATTATCCTTGGTATAGTAATCCTTTGTTATTAGGATTGTTTTCCAGTTTTCTTTATTTTTTAGTTTTATTTCTTTTATTTTGTTTTTTGAGTCTATGTTCATGGTTGTGGAGTTTTGTATGTAGATTGCTGCTGAGACAGAGGTTGGATTATTTATTTTTGACCCGTCTGTGTATATCTTTTGATATTCTTTGTATGTTGTATTTTCCATTAAATAGAAATGCTGTTTAATCATTTGTTCTGGAATGTTTTTCCCCATATTTTTCTATAAAAGTTGTTTTTAAATACTCTGATATATCATACTGTAGCATTTGCTTTAGCTCTTATAGTCCTTTTACTCTGCGGACATATATTTCATCTTTCATTTCTCATTATTTATTACTATTC
>BOPN01003299.1:47951-52951 GCA_017312705.2 Penaeus japonicus | reverse complement strand
TTACATATTCAGTTTACGTTTATGTTAATCGTGTTATTTTCCAGTAGTGAAGGGTACCTTGACTAAGGTTCATTTTTCTACACAATTTCCATTGTTTGGTTGCATGGCAAGGGCAGTCCAGATGGAAATAGGACTTTCATATAATATAATTTAACTGGACAGGATTCTAGTACTGTAAATACCATTCATGATTTTTTTTTTTTTTTTTTTTTTGCAAATTATTCATTGTTCCTGTATCTATAGTTAACTATCATCCCTCTCTGGTTTACTTCATAGTTTTATTTAATAGGGATTTGTAAGCTATTCTATATTGTGAGGTATTGTTTATATCATGACTTAATGTAATTTGTAATCTATATTATTACATATAGCAATGATTATTATAATTATATTTTGGTAATATATGTTATAAATGCACATTATAGGCTAATCATACTTTAATCAAATCTGTACATATTATGTGTAGATTCTAATAGGAGTACTGTTCTTAGTATTTTCTTTTATATATATTAAAGATAAATATCATATAATTTGAAATAAAATAGCTGATTTTTTTACATAGATCTGTCACAATAAATGGCAGTAAAACAAATAAAACTGCCTTATTTAACTTAATTTGCTTATAACACATCCTTCTAACAGAATTAAAAGCTTGACTGTACCAAAAGCAAAAGAGTAAATGATTGAATTTCAATGCTTATGATAACAAAGTATTGCTTTAATATGCCATCATATTACGTTTTCCTGTGTAGAGTTTAACATATAACCCCGCCCAAATGTTTAAACCCCACCTCCATGATACCTGTTGTGAACAAGGTTTTCGTCCACCTTATTGTATGCCTGACCTTAGATGCTTAGGGTTCAGAGTATCTTTGGTTTAGGTTTTTCATGGAATGTTTGGGTGTATCAATACTGTGACAGTACACATGGACTTTTATTGAGACTTCAAGGAAATTTGTTTTTATATGTATTTCTTGATTTACTGCTTTTGATTAAGTCTAAACTCAAATAGATCAGGCAGAGAAATGAATCCTTTAGAGATGAGCCATATCTCAAGATGTTCAGTCAGGGCTTGACACCTTAAAATGTTGCCCTTTCCATTATTTTTTAGATTTATGGTGCAATATATGTGATACTAATTACCATTTGGTATGATGCATAACTTGCATCAAGGAAGGAATGATAGCTTGTATTTTTAATAAAAATATGGTGTGTGGAAATGATCTGACCACGTGGAAAATGCCAGCTGCACAAGATGGTTGGATTGGCAGGTGTTAATGTACTCATTTCTCTTCAAGGTGCTGTGGGTATGGTTTTGACAGGTGCAGCGATCCTCTGGTGCTCAGTTTCAGCATCTAAATTGTTTGTAACAGGCTTGGCCATGGATCACCAGCAGCCTTTAGTTGCTTATCCATGTGCACTTCTCTATGCAGTGTTTGCTCTCATTACCATATTCTAGTTTTTATATTTAAGTTCATCAATACTAAAGAAATTACTGTTTTTGTTAAATAAGGAAAAGAATGCTTTCACTAACTAATATGTGTGCAGGTTATTTACTGGATATTAAGTTATAATGGCAAATGCATGTGTCTGCTTTTTACTGGAAATGATTTTGAAATAGTGGTATATCTATGTGTTTTATATACAAATATATATATTTATTTCATAGGGAAAAAAAATAAATTTAGTTAACTATATGTTTGGATCATCAAGAACAAAGCAAGCTTATGTGCAACATTGTTGTTGATTTTTTAGTTCAGCTTCTCTCCATTCCTTATTTCAGGCTAAAAACAAGCTTCACATAAGTTAATCTGTGAGATTCAGGTTCATCCATAGGCCTACTTTTGCTAGGTGTTTTCAGTGTTCTCTGATATTATGTCGGTGAATGTAAACTAGTCTATTTTAAGTGTTAGTAGGCATATTACTTTTTTGTTTCCATTTTATTTTTGAGAAGACTGTGCAGAGAAAGGTCACATCATAACAACAGGACAGTAGTTAGCATTGTCATGTATTTTGACATTTTGCATTATTGAGTTGTATTCAGCTTATGAAGGATCTTTTGGCAGACTGTGTATTAGTAAAAGTCTTTGTTTCAGGATCACTCAGTCTTGACATCTCTTTTGACCTAGTTTGTTAAGTTGAAATCTGAACTTTTTCATGGATTTAGCTATTATATGAGAAGATGATATATTCTTTATAATAAAGTTAAATGACTTTGTATTTGTTTGTTTATTCCTGACATCTTGAAAAAATGATTATGGAAAAGGGTGCTATATAGAACAGCAGAGTCTAACTCTTCATCCTGTGACCAATATTGAAATTTTCAGTGGTCCATCAAATATATTATCAATTAAAAATGATAGCATCTCAATAAATGATTAGTCATAAGCACAAGCCAAGTTTTATAAAGCACATGTAGGTCCTATATCCTTTAATTTTCATCACTAAACTGCTATCAGTGAACCTCAGATAAGATCTGTTGCCTCCATTACCTACAGTTTGGGGAATCATTGTCATAGATCATTGAATGTTGTGCCTTCTACATTTGTTATTATTTTTTTATTATTAATATATGTCATAATTAGGGTTGTGACAAAAAATTATTTGAAATAATTTTATAAGCTTAAGCTTTAAGCTCATAAAATAATCTTTTTAAGCGTATAAAAAATATTTTCCAACAACGGTTTCATTACTTGATAAGACTCAATTTTAAGTGGCTAACGAATATTTCAACATTTTCTAATATTAATATATTCAGATGAACAGCAGTTCATTCTAATATAACAAACTAATAACGTCGCATTCAGTGAGTGTTATACCGTCATTGAGTGTCCGATTCTGTCTTGCCTCTGAAAACTAGATTAAGAAAATACTTGACGTATATACCATTTTCTCATCTTCACATGACAAAACTTGCACTCTATCACTCCATCAACATCCACAAAGTCTTTGAACTCGTCGAGTAATTTTCTTTTGAGCTTGTGTGCCTGAATTTTTGGCATCTTTGCAAGCTGAAATGTTGAGAAAGTAGTAAAGTTTATAATTTAGAAGTAAATATTACATCTATGGAACTATGAAAATGCTACTAACTTACCTTTAAGTAACCGACGGAAATACTTAAGAATCTACTATCTAGTAACTGATATGCCAATTCTATCGTTTGCAAGGAATTGTAGAGCTGAAAGAGCGATGTGTTGATGGAAGAAAGTAGTTGTGGTTTCAATCACTTTAGTTCCCTACTGCGTATATACAGAATGATATATGAATAAAATTACAATAATAATAATACATTACAGACAAATAAAAGATTTCAAATATTATAGACAAAAAGGTAATTGTTTGAATGAAATTTATAATTGTTAAAGCACAAACAATCAATAAACATTTTTTCCAATAAATAAATTTTAACATAATAGCGAAGTCAAATAAACAGGACATTAGAACATTAGAATCCATTTTTATCCATAAAATGAAACCAAAACTTAACAGAGACTTACCTGTTGACCTTGCAGTTCTGTCGTGAATACTGTTCACTTACAGGGCTACAGGGTCAACATATCACCTCATTTTCTCCTCTTCTCATTTTTTTATTTTTTATTATTATTATTATTCTCTGGTCAACGTAGTTTTTTTCTCTCTCTCATATTGGAAAATAATTCTTTATTAATTGTTTGTGCTTTAACAATTATAAATTCCATTCAAACAATTACCTTTTTGTCTATAATATTGGAAATCTTTGTTATGAATAAAGTTTAACTCTGTAAACAAAATTAGAACATTAAAGATGCACAGACTGAACATTATTTAAAAAGAATATTCTTGGATTAAGTTTTTAATAAAAAGCTTATTTTTCGAAGCTTTTATGTTAAAAAAGCTTAAATATTTTAATTTTAAGCTTATAAGCTAATGTCACAACCCTAGTCATAATTATTGTTACTATTATTTTTGTATTGTATTTATAGGCATTGTTGAGTTATGGTACTAATATTACTACTATTATTATTTTGTTTATTTATTTATATTTTTTACTGTTGATATAGTTTTTGAAGTATTTATAACACTGTGCAGCACAGTTTACATGAAGTCCTCATCTTCACTCCCATGGGATGACAGATCTACACTCAGGGATTCATAAAAGGTCCAATTTTTCATGATTAGATTATTATTTTTGAAAATCAGGAATTTTTAGTGAATAAGGTGAATTTCTATTGTAAGCATCTTTTTCACTGTCTTGTACTCTCATGTGTTCTTATATGCTGCATAAATTTCATTAACATTCATCCTGATTGTGTCACCAGGAATAAAACAATATTGCTGATGTGGAACTTGTTTATGATTCATTAAAAAGGATTAAACAAAAAGATAATAAAAGGTAGATAGCATTCTTGTGTTTGATATTTTTTTTAAATTCTTTTTCGTGGATTTAGCTATTATACGAGAAGATGAAATATTCTTTATTATAAAGTTAAATGACTTCATACTAGTTTGTTTATTCCTACAGGTTGGGAAATCATTGTCATATATCGCTGAATGTTATGCTTTCCACATTTGTTATTATTATTATTATTGTCATAATTATTGTTACTATTATTTTTTTTGCTATTATTATAGGCATTGTTGAGTCGTGTTATTATTATATTCTATTTATAGTTTTACTGTTGATATATTTTGTGAATTATTTATAACTATGCAGCACATTTTACATGAAGTCCTCATCTGCAATCTCATGGGATGATTTATATACTTAGTTGGTTACTTGGTGGTAGTTACAGCATGAGCCCTGTTAGAGGTTCATGCCAGGGCCATCCTGGGAGACCGCCTGTTTTTTGTCAGTTGCAAGCAACTGAATTTGATGAGGGATGGAATTTGATTCAATCCTCGTTCTTTTCACTACCACACGGTGGTTCATCTGGTACTGAATGTAGCCATTTATCTAGTTTTCTTTTAAACACTTCTACACTGCACTGATTTAGGTTTCTTATATCCTTCGGTATGCTATT
>BOPN01003299.1:40000-45000 GCA_017312705.2 Penaeus japonicus | reverse complement strand
AAAGCACTGAATGGAGAATCCTAGCATTCCTCGAGCCGGTGACTCGGTGTACATATGCTGCCATACACCACTCAGGAGGGTAGCAATGACGCGCCTTTCCTGTGACGTCACTTCCGCCCTCCGACAGGATACCTAGCGACGGTGGGGAAAGATGGGGGGGGGGAAGGGGGAGGAGGATGGTAGGGTAAAGATTTAAGGTGGCTGTGAAGAGGAGGTGCACCAGTGACCACCAAAGTTCATCCGCCATCGCTGCGCAAACTGCAGAAAGTTATGACAGCCTTCCAAGGACGCTCTCTCTCTCTCCCTCTCTTTCTCTCTCTCTCTCTCTCTCTCTCTCTCTCTCTCTCTCTCTCTCTCTCTCTCTCTCTCTCTCTCAATCTCTCTCTCAATCTCTCTCTCAATCTCTCTCTCAATCTCTCTCTCTCTCTTCGATTTCAGTTTGCCAGTCCACGTACCGCCAACGAGCAAAACACATGGAAAGTAGGCCTATATAATCAGGCGAAGGCCAAACTTGAAACAATGCGCTTACCCCCTCCTCTCTCCCTCCCCACCCCTAGGCCTCCTTCCTTCCAAGAGGTTATTTCCAGAGCTGCCGAAGTCAAGGGAAGTAAGTGGTGTGGCTCATGAATCACACTTTCCAAAAACATCGGATCCACGAGGAAGGAAGGAAGGAAGGAAGGAAACAGAAGCAAGCAGAGGAAACCAGGAAAAAAATGGAAGCATGCAGAGGAAATCAGAAAGAAATGGAAGCGGAGGAAACTAGGAAAGAAAAATCAAAGCAAGCACAAAAAATAAGGACAGAGAATGGCAGCAAGCAAAACGAAATGGAGGAAGCTGAAAGGAAATCAAGATTGAATAGCTTGCATAAGGAAGAGAAACAAGTAGAAATAGGATAGAAACAGAAAGCAAGTAGAAGAACGCTAAGAAAAGGGGGAAGCAAGCAAAGCGAAGATAATCAAGCAAAATTCAGGAAAGAGTGGAAGCAAGCAAATGGAATCCGGATAACAAGCAGAGCAAAAGAAAGCAAGCAGGAATAATGAGAAAGAAAGAGAAACAGATTGATAGGCAGCAAGCAGAAGGAAATAAGTATGATATATAATTGGACGTAAGAAAGCAAAGGCAACAGAACCAAACAGAGAATCAAGATTTTTCTTTTACAAAATAAGCGCAAGCAAAAGAAAAATAAAACTAAAAATAAAGACGCACGCACGCAAGCAAGCCCAAGAAGATAAAACCGGAGAGGCACCCCACCCTCAACCCACCCTCCCATCCCACCCACACCCACCAACCTAACCCTCTCTCGCGGAACAAGAATCCCAAGAGTTTCGTCATGAGATTCCGCGCCTTCTGAGAATCGGCGATTCCGGGGAGGAAGGGCGCCTCTCGGAAGGCAGTGAGTGTCAAGGGGTTCCCGGGAAACGCAAGATGCAGGTGACAAGGGCGTCGGGACACCGCGACGGCCTCGGAAGGGGTTGGGGAGGTTGTGTGAGGGGATGGGTGGGTGTGAGTGGCTGTGGGTTTGGGTTTGAGTGTGGGTGGGTGTGGCTGTGGCTGTGTGTGCGTGTGTGGGTGGGTGGGTGTGCGTGTGAGAGGGAATAAGGGTTTGGCTATGTGCGAGTGAGTGCGTGGAGTGTGGAAGTGAACTAGCGTGCATAGCCGAGTGTGCACGAGTGAATGAATGGCTGTGGGTGTGCGCTGCGCTGTGCGCCTTCACTGCCTGTATGCGAGTACCTGCACCTGTCCGTGCATGTGTGCTGTGTGTGCTGTGTGTATGTGTGTATGTGTGTATGTGTGTGTGTGTGTGTGTGTGTGTGTGTGTGTGTGTGTGTGTGTGTGTGTGTGTGTGTGTGTGTGTGTGTGTGTGTGTGTGTGTGTGTGTGTGCAACCGATTCCCCCTGCTGCTAATCACGATAGAATTTCCCTGACTTTCGAAGAAAAAAAAATCGTGACGCCATGAAACAGTGACAACACTGACACTGCAGTCCCCATAAGGCGCGTTTCGGGTGCCAGCCACACGGGTTTTCGGCCATCACTGCCTGCGGAGCCTGTCGCTCCCGTCGCTCCCCTGGCGGCTCACCTTGACCCAGATGCCGCGCGAAATCCTCCCGTTCCCTTACGAAGCGCTGTCTGCCGTCGCGGCGCACCTACCCGTCTTCTCGGCGGCGAGCGACCGGGCTATCATGTGCAACAGGTACGGGTTCACGTCGTGACCTGACTTGTCCCCGGCGGCGGTCAGCTGTGGCGCGCCGGGGCTGACCTGCTCCGCGGAGCCGTCCACGTCCACGAACTCGTCCTCCGAGTGCGCGGACGCCTCGCTCTGGTTGCCGCTCACGCAGTGCCCGTCAGCGCCAGGCGCGTCCTCGCCCTCGTCCTCGCCCTCGTCCTCCGGCAGCAGTAGATTGCGGTCCTTGTTCTTGCTCATGGCCAGGAGGCCGCTCTGAATGAGGTCCTCCAGCGTCCAGTGGCTGCCCACCACCACGCCCTCCTCCGCGGCGTGCTTCCCGTCCTCGACCTCCTCCTGCAGCTGGTTCTCCTTCTCCCCCAGCTCCTCCTTCTGCTTGGACAGCTCGAAGAGCCGCTTGTAGCTGCGTGCATTCCAGGCATAGTATTCCATGAGCCTCTGCACCACCTCGTCCGTGGCAGCTAAGGGTGCCAGCTGCCCGATGTGCACCGAACAGATCCTCGACCAGCGAGTCAGTTCGCGCACGTTGTTCTCGCCGAAGACGCGCTGCAGCGTCCGGTAGAGGCTCGGGTACTTCCAGGGGAGGCGGTGGAAGGACGCGCCCACCTTGGCCTTCTTCACCGTGCATGTCTTGATGAGGCACGAGGAGCCCATGTCGACGAGGGAGGTAGGGAGGGAGGGAGGGTGCGGAGGGCCCGACGCGAAGGAAGTGTCCTCTCCTGCCCCGGGATAAGCACCGCCGCAGCACCCTCACTTAGCACCGCCAGTACACAATAGCACAGAATAAAGACACACCAGCACCACAAGGCTATTCCGCCTGAACACACAGCCAGCCGCCCTTCCGAGCGAAGGTGGCGTTGCTGATTGCTGACCAGCGAGTATGAAGGTTGGAGCGCCACAGCACACGACACTAGGACACAAGCACAGCCACCAGCCCGTGCAGCTTCCACGGTAGACTGGCGTGGCGAGGCGGAGCTGAGGAGGTGCTGGAGGTGGTGGCTGGTGCTGGGCTTCGGTTGCCTGGCAGCCCCTGCCTCGACCCCCGCACCCTACGCTCGCGCCCAGGGAGGTCATGACCCGGGCTGACCCACGCCTCCAGCCCCGCCGCTCATTGGCGGTCACCCGCTCGGGCCGGCTGTGATTGGCCAAGAGCGGTAACGGGAACGGGAGAGGTTGCTGCCATGTGGACGCCAGCTCGTCACGAAGTCAGGCTCGCCCCAACCACCGCCCAATTTCGGCCAACTGCTTGTTACCGCCGCGCTCCTTGGCGAGCTCCGTGGCAACGCGCGGCCTAACTGCCTCGTTCCCGGTGCTTGCGTCCTACGCAAGCGATGTTTGCCTCTTTTTGCTCTTCAGAAATTGCCGACTGACGCGTTATCATGACTGTTTGTATATAAGCTTACTATCACCTCGATTATTTGGATGTACAGCCATTTCATAAACACGCGCCTACACACACACACAAATAAACAAACTAACAAACAATCACACACACACACACGAGTGTATGCGTGCGTGCGCACGATCGCCCCAGGACAGGACGGAGCTTAGAGGCCTCGTTTGGCGTCAGGTCCAGGGGCCAACCATTCTCCCTTTCCACTTCCCCCTTTACCCCCCCCCCCATCGCCCTATCCCCTGCCCCGTAAGCCCTTGACTTGCCCTCACGTCGTCTCACCCATTTCGCGAAGGAAGGGGGAGGGGGGGGGGTGAACGGACAAGGACGAAGATATAGGAGGAGGGAGGGGAAGGGAAGGGGATTGAGGGTAGAGGTGCCAAGAGGAGAGGTCTTCGCGGGGAACAAGAGATACGCGAGATGAGTCAAAAGAGATCATGGGGAGAGGGAGGTAATGAGAAAGCGAGGGGAGTGAAACAAAACAAAGCAAAGCCAAGCAAAGCAAAAGCACAGCAAAAGCGAGATTTGAAGCGGAACACCACCGCGGCGTCTAAGCATGCAGACGCCGCATGGCAGATCGACCCCGCCTGGAAGTTGTTCCGCGAGGTGGGGATGGGGCAGATGGAAGGGGGTGAGGATGAGGGGGAGGGAGGGTCATGAGGTCAGTTAGGCTCCCAACATACCGGCCCCTCATGGAAGCAAACACACTGGCCTCTTTAAAAGGAAATATTATAAAGCAAAGGCACACGATTAAAACAAATGAAAAATGACACACATAAGGAAATTAAATAATAAAAAAACATATGATTAATAACGGAGTGATTGTCTATTCAGTGTATATATATACCTTTCAACTTGAGAGATAGAGAAGGAGGGAGGGAGGGAGGGAGGGAGGGGGGGGAGAGAGAGAGAGAGAGAGAGAGAGAGAGAGAGAGAGAGAGAGAGAGAGAGAGAGAGAGAGAGAGAGAGAGAGAGAGAGAGAGAGAGAGAGAGTGAGAGAGAGAGAGAGAGATGGCGATGATGATGTTTCACGCCACGAAATCACTCAGGTCTACCTTTTCTCAGTCTCGTGGCAGGACGCAGGCCACTAGGGGACGCGAGGGGGAGGGGAGGGGGAGGGGGGCAACACCCTTCCCTTCCTCTCCTTTAGACCGCAATCACTCCCGACTTCCCGTGTCACGTGGAACAGGCACCGATCGGCCTGTCTGTCTGCCTGTTTGTCTGTTTGTCTGTCAGTCAGTCAGTCAGTCTCCTCACTTTCTCTCCCTCTTCCTCTCCCTCTTCCTCTCCCTCTCTCCTTCTCTCCTTCTCTCCCTCTCCTCTCTCCTCTCTCCTCTCCCCTTCTGTCTTCTCCCCTTCTCCCCTCTCCCCTCTCCCTCTCTCCCTCTCTCCCTCTTCTTCTTCCTTTCCCTTTCCTTCTCCTTA
>BOPN01003299.1:0-2500 GCA_017312705.2 Penaeus japonicus | reverse complement strand
CATGCGCAAAAAGTGTCCGTCATGACACCCTTGGCGAGGTCAGCTTGCTCCATATGGGTCAGCGTCAGCCCCTCGACGCGCGCGGACTGACAGCATCTCGGTCGATCAGCGGCTGCGAGCGAGAGGGCCGCCGTGGCAGCTTGACGGGACAAAGGCCTCCCGCTCCGCCCCGAAAGTGTGTCACCCTTGGAACGCCCTCCCTCCCTCCCTCCCCCTCATCTCTCTCTCTCTCTCTCTCTCTCTCTCTCTCTCCCTCCTCCTCCTCCTCCCCTTCAACACGTGCAACATCGGGATCAGCCTCGAGACAATGAGACACGGGAGGCGACGCAACGCTCGTGCCGCGGGGCGAGGCTGGAGGCATCGCGTGCCACGTGCTGACTGAGCCGTCTTCGGTGATGTTTTTCTTGCTTTTGCACACGCACGCACACGCACACACACACACACACACACACACACATATAAAGTTTATATATGACACGAAGTCCACATGCTAGACTCTTGGTCACTGGTCTGACACGGTACCGTCCATTCCATAGAGTTTGGGGAAATATAATCCTTTGCAATGAGTCTTTGCAATGCCAGCTGATCAGTTCAGCCATGCTGCATGCGATTAGCCTTGCTGAAGCAGAGTTGCAGTTCCGGTTCACCTATGAATTCCCTGCAACTACACTGCATATGCACCATGAAGAATTCTAAAACTAAAACAGGAAAACTATCACACTATTTTTTACGTCTCCAGAATGCTACACTTTGCAACACTCCATTTGAAATCAGTTGCAGTCCCAAATACTTCCCTGCCCCTTGCCTCCCTCTCTCCTTCCCTCAGTCCCTCTCTCCCTACTCAGACCTTCTTTTCATTGCATCGTTCCCTCCCTTTCCCTCCCACAACCCTTCTCTTGTCCCAAAGGTCGTAAGTGCGTCGGTAATTCGGCCTTGTCACTGGAGTCTACCTGCATGTGTCCGCGCCACCCGTCATTGTGCGGAACAGCTGACCGTGCATTGGCGTCTCCAGCGGCCCTGCGGTCACCGGTGAGACCACAATCGCGGGCGTCGCCAGTCTATGCAATAGGGAGAGCACTCGTCAAAAGATTTCTAACCTTTGCCTAGCCCCCATCCCCCATCCCCTACTCTCCTACCCCCCTCTAAAAAAAACGCGATCCACCACAGTACAAATTTTAACGAGTAACACCCCCCCCCCCGGTGGTTACCCGCGCGGCCAGGTAAGGCGAGAGAAAGACAAAGAAGGAGAGAAGAAAAATCGAGTGAATAAATGAATAAAATGAATAAGGGTCTGCGTCCAGTTACCGAATGGTGCGAATGTGGATTGTTACGCAGATCTGAATACTGGGAATGGATAGTTACGCAGTTCAAAGTAGTGTGAAAGTGGATAGTTACGCAGCTCTGAATAGTGTGAATGGATAGTTACATACGACTGAGAATTGTGAATGGATAGTAACACAGTTCTGCATAGCCTGAAGGTGGATAGTTATGCAGCTCTGAATAGTGTGAATGGATAGTTACATAGGACTGAGCAGTGTGAATGGATAGTAACGCTGGATAGTTACGCAGCTTTATCCCACCTCACACGTGGCTTACCACCACTGAAAGACAAGATGTAACCTAGATCTATGCTTAAACCTCTCTTTTGTCTAAAAACTCTTATGCCTTAAAAAAAATGTCATGAGAAAAACACACAGTAATCCACGCGAATTGTATATACAAGTTGTATATATTTACCATGCACCACGAGGAAAAAAATCACTTAATAATTTACACGAATTCTAACGACGGAGGAGTACCGATATTTACGTTGTAGACAAAGTTTATAACGAATAGTGTTAGATTAGATTCGAATACTCCTATCGAAATAAGAATCGAAGGATATGCTATTTTTAGGATTCTCTGCTCGTGAAGCTGACATTGCGGACAGAATGACAGCGAATCCCCCCCCCCTTCCCCCTTCACACTTCATTTGATTTGGACGTCATACCGTTCTTTGTCTGTCTCTGTCTCTCTCCATCTTTCTCCTTTTTTCCCTCTCTCTCCCTCTTTCTTTCTCTCTCTCTATCTCTTTCTTTATCCTTTTCTTTCTTTATCTCTTTCCCTTTCCTCTCCCCCTCCCTCCCTCCCTCGTCCTCCCTCTCCCTCTCCCTCTCTCCCTCCCCTCTCCCTCTCCCTCTCCCTCTCCCTCTCCCTCTCCCTCTCTCCCTGCCCCTCCACTCCTCCCCCTCCCTCTCTCCCTCCCTCCCCCTCCCTCTCTCCCTCCCTCCCCCTCCCTCCTCTCCCTCCCCTTCCCCTATCTCCCTCCCCCTCCATTTCTCCCTCTCTGCAAGGGTTGTCGTGGTAACCCACTTTATCTCCAGGGTGACGTCATAACCTTATCCAATTCGCAAGACACTCTGAAGGGCGCACCGTGGCTCAGGCAAACATGGTCACATGCTAATCCCAAGCACCTGTCCAAAATGAATGTGTGTATGTATGTGCATGTTTGTGAGTGTGT
>BOPN01003298.1:90000-102500 GCA_017312705.2 Penaeus japonicus | reverse complement strand
ATAGTTCATGACATGAGGAGATAGTTCATGACATGAGGAGATAGTTCATGACATGAGGAGATAGTTCATGACATGAGGAGATAGTTCATGACATGAGGAGATAGTTCATGACATGAGGAGATAGTTCATGACATGAGGAGATAGTTCATGACATGAGGAGATAGTTCATGACATGAGGAGATAGTTCATGACATGAGGAGATAGTTCATGACATGAGGAGATAGTTCACGAGCAGGAGATAGTTCATATTGTGAGGAGATAGTTCACTGACATGGGAGATATTCATGACATGAAGAGATAGTTCATGACATGAGGAGATAGTTCATGACATGAGGAGATAGTTCTTGACATGAGGAGATAGTTCATGACATGAGGAGATAGTTCTTGACATGAACAGATGGTTCATGACATGAGGAGACAGTTCATGACATGAGGAGATAGTTCTAGACATGAGGAGATAGTTCATGACATGAGGAGATAGTTCATGACATGAGGAGATAGTTCATGACATGAGGAGATAGTTCATGACATGAGGAGATAGTTCATGACATGAGGAGACAGTTCATGACATGAGGAGATAGTTCATGACATGAGGAGATAGTTCATGACATGAGGAAATAGTTCATGACATGAGGAGATGGTTGTTGACATGAGGAGATAGTTCATGACATGAGGAGATAGTTCATGACATGAGGAGATAGTTCATGACATGAGGAGATAGTTCATGACATGAGGAGATAGTTCATGACATGAGGAGATAGTCCTTGACATGAGGAGATAGTTCTAGACATGAGGAGATAGTTCATGACATGAGGAGATAGTTCATGACATGAGGAGATAGTTCATGACATGAGGAGATAGTCCTTGACATGAGGAGATAGTTCTAGACATGAGGAGATAGTTCATGACATGAGGAGATAGTTCATGACATGAGGAGATAGTCCTTGACATGAGGAGATAGTTCATGACATGAGGAGACAGTTCATGACATGAGGAGATAGTTCATGACATGAGGAGATAGTTGTAGACATGAGGAGATAGTTCTAGACATGAGGAGATAGTTCATGACATGAGGAGATAGTTCATGACATGAGGAGATAGTCCTTGACATGAGGAGATAGTTCATGACATGGGAGACAGTTCATGACATGAGAGTAGTTCATGACAGGGAGATAGTTCGCTGACATGAGAGAATAGTTCCCTGACATGAGGAGATAGTTCGTGACATGAGGAGATAGTTCATGACATGAGGAGATGGTTCATGACATGAACAGATGGTTCATGACATGAACAGATAGTTCATGACATGAGGAGATAGTTCTTGACATGAGGAGATAGTTCCTGACATGAGGAGATAGTTCATGACATGAGGAGATAGTTCATGACATGAGGAGATAGTTCATGACATGAGGATATAGTTCTTGACATGAGGAGATAGTTCATGACATGAACAGATGGTTCATGACATGAACAGATAGTTCATGACATGAGGAGATAGTTCATGACATGAGGAGATAGTTCCTGACATGAGGAGATAGTTCATGACATGAGGAGATAGTTCATGACATGAGGAGATAGTTCATGACATGAGGAGATAGTTCATGACATGAGGAGATAGTTCATGACATGAGGAGATAGTTCATGACATGAGGAGATAGTTCTTGACATGAGGAGATAGTTCATGACATGAGGAGATAGTTCATGACATGAGGAGATAGTTCTTGACATGAGGAGATAGTTCATGACATGAACAGATGGTTCATGACATGAACAGATAGTTCATGACATGAGGAGATAGTTCATGACATGAGGAGATAGTTCATGACATGAGGAGATAGTCCTTGACATGAGGAGATAGTTCTAGACATGAGGAGATAGTTCATGACATGAGGAGATAGTTCTTGACATGAGGAGATAGTTCATGACATGAGGAGATAGTTCTTGACATGAGGAGATAGTTCATGACATGAACAGATGGTTCTTGACATGAGGAGATAGTTCATGACATGAACAGATAGTTCATGACATGAGGAGATAGTTCATGACATGAACAGATAGTTCATGACATGAGGAGATAGTTCATGACATGAGGAGATAGTTCATGACATGAGGAGATAGTTCATGACATGAGGAGATAGTTCATGACATGAGGAGATAGTTCATGACATGAGGGAGATTGTTCGCGAGCGCGGAACAGATGGTTCGCGACGACAGCAGGAGATAGTTCATGACATGAGGAAGTTATTCATGACATGAACAGATGGTTCTCGGCAGCGGAGATAGTTCATGACATGAACAGATGGTTCTCGACATGGTAGTTCGCTGACATGAGGAGACAGTTCATGACATGAGGAATGGATTCCTAACCTTGAGGAGACAGTTCATGGCATAGGGAGATGGTTCATGACATGAGGAATAGTTGTTGACATGAGAGATAGTTCGTGACCCCATGAAGGAGAATGGTGTTGACGCCAGACAGATAGTTCATGACATGAGGAGACAGTTCATGACATGAGGAGATAGTTCTAGACATGAGGAGATAGTTCTAGACATGAGGAGATAGTTCTAGACATGAGGAGATAGTTCATGACATGAGGAGATAGTTCTAGACATGAGGAGATAGTTCTAGACATGAGGAGATAGTTCATGACATGAGGAGATAGTTTATGACATGAGGAGATAGTTCTAGACATGAGGAGATAGTTCATGACATGAACAGATAGTTCATGACATGAGGAGATAGTCCTTGACATGAGGAGATAGTTCATGACATGAGGAGATAGTTCTTGACATGAACAGATGGTTCATGACATGAGAATAGTTCTGACATGAGGGAGATAGTTCATGACATGAGAGTAGTTCTAGACATGAGGAGATAGTTCTAGACATGAGGAGATAGTTCATGACATGAGGAGATAGTCCTTGACATGAGGAGATAGTTCATGACATGAGGAGATAGTTCTTGACATGAACAGATGGTTCATGACATGAGGAGATAGTTCATGACATGAGGAGATAGTTCATGACATGAGGAGATAGTTCTTGACATGAGGAGATAGTTCATGACATGAGGAGATAGTTCTAGACATGAGGAGATAGTTCATGACATGAGGAGATAGTTCTAGACATGAGGAGATAGTTCATGACATGAGGAGATAGTTGTTGACATGAGGAGATAGTTCATGACATGAGGAGATAGTTCATGACATGAGGAGATAGTTCATGACATGAGGAGATAGTTCTAGACATGAGGAGATAGTTCATGACATGAGGAGATAGTTCTAGACATGAGGAGATAGTTCTAGACATGAGGAGATAGTTCATGACATGAACAGATAGTTCTTGACATGAGGAGATAGTTCCTGACATGAGGAGACAGTTCATGACATGAGGAGATAGTTCATGACATGAGGAGATAGTTCATGACATGAGGAGACAGTTCATGACATGAGGAGATAGTTCTAGACATGAGGAGATAGTTCATGACATGAACAGATAGTTCATGACATGAGGAGACAGTTCATGACATGAGGAGATAGTTCTAGACATGAGGAGATAGTTCATGACATGAACAGATAGTTCTTGACATGAGGAGATAGTTCATGACATGAACAGATAGTTCATGACATGAGGAGATAGTTCATGACATGAACAGATGGTTCTTGACATGAGGATATAGTTCTTGACATGAGGAGATAGTTGTAGACATGAGGAGATAGTTCATGACATGAGGAGATAGTTCATGACATGAGGAGATAGTTCATGACATGAACAGATGGTTGTAGACATGAGCAGATGGTTGTTGACATGAGCAAATAGTTGTAGACATGAACAGATAGTTATTGACATGAACAGATAGTTGTAGACATGATATATATGTAGACATGATGGTATTCTTAAACATGAAAAGACATTTATAGACATGAGCGGAGATTTAGAGACATGAGTGGCCAGTTGTAGACATGATATGTCACTTGTAGACATGAGTTGACATTTTAGACATGACTAGATGATTCTAGAATTTTGTAGACGTGAACAGATATTTATAGACATGAACATGAGGTTATATTTTTAGACATGATATAATTCCGAGTCATGTATAGACATGACATGAGAGGACATATTATTGACATGACTAGACATATGTAGTCATAACTAGGCCTTTTTTAGACATGAGAAGCCCATGTAGACATGAATAGACATGAATAGATTCTTGTAGACATGAGAAAGAATGATAATGATGATGATTCGTGATAATGACAATAATTAGAAAATGATTTTAATTAATGATAATGATTAATGATGATAAGTGGTATTAGTGATAATGATAATGATAATGATAATGATGATATTGTGAATGATCATAGTAATGCCAATGATGATGATGACTATAATGATGATAATGATCGTGATGATAATAATGATAATGATAACGAAGATGATGATAATGATAGATTATTAATGATGATGATAATGTTAATGATGATGATAATAATAATAATGATTATAATGATTATGATAATGACAATGAAAATAATAATGATGATATTAATGATAATGATGATAATAATAATGATAATAACAATAATAATGATAAAATGATAATAATAATGATGATGGTAATATTGATAATGATTATAAGATCCAATCATTAAATTTGACATTGTCATTGTAATTATTATTATTATTGTTATCAATTTCCTTGGGGTTATTATCATTATCATCATCATTATTATTATTATCATTATTATCATTACTACTACTATTATTATTATTGTTATTATTATCACTTTTTTATTATGATAGTAATGATTATTATTTTCATTATCATCATTATCATCATTATTATCGTTTTTTTCATTATTATTATCATTATTATAATTATGATTATCATTATTGTTGTCATTATAAAAAGCATTATTAATATGTTTAGTACTTATTTAATATTATAATTTTTATTATTATCATTATCTTTATTATCATTTCTGTTATCATTATTATGATTATTATTATAATAATGATATTATTTTTATTCTAATTAGGATTACTAGTATTAGCATTAATGATATCATAGGTGGCTATATTGATATCATTTTCATCATTATCATCATCATTATTATTATCATTATTATTAATATCATTATTATTAGCCTTATTATTATTATAATCACCATTATTATTATCATCATTATTATTACTATTATCATTATCATTATTATTATTATCATTATTATTAATATCATTATTATTATTATAATCAGCATTATTATTATTATTATCATTATTATCATCATTATTATTACTGTTATCATTATTATCATTATCACTATTATTATCATCATTATTGTAATTATTAATATCCTTATCATTATTATTATTATCATTATCATCATTTTTATCAATATAATCAATATCATTATTATAATCATCATTAGCATCATTATCAAATTTATGATTATCAACATTATCATTATTATTATCATGATCATTATTAATATCATTATGACCATCAACATCATCATTATTATCATCATTATTATCATTATTATTATCATCATCATTATCATCTATTATGACCATCAACATCATCATTATCATGATCATCAACATCATCATCATTATCATTAACATCATTATCATCTATTATGACCATCAATATCATCATTATCATTATGACCATCAACATCATCATTATCATCATTATTATCATCAATATCATCATTATCATCATCATCATCTATTATGACCATCACCATCATCATCATCATTATCATCATCATCATCATTATCACCACCATCACCATCATCATCATCATCATCATCACCACCACCATCATCACCATCATCATCATTATGACCATCAACATCATCATTATCATCTATTATGACCATCAACATCATTATCATTTATTATGACCATCAACATCAACATCATCATCATCAATATCATCATTATGACCATCATCATCATCACTATCATCATCATCATTATCTCCCTCTCTCCACAGATCTGCTGCAACAGCTGCGTCTGCAAAGGGAGCAAGGGGGTCTTTGGTGCCCCTGGTCTGCCTGGATTGCAAGGGTCAACCGGCATTCCTGGGGATTCAGGGCCGGAGGGACCACAGGGTAAGTTAGGAATTTTTTTTCATTTTTTATTTTATTTTTTTATTTATATTTGAAATATTTATAAATATCTATTGATTTATCTTTGAATTATTTATAAGTATCTATTGATTTATCTTTGAATTATTTATAAGTATCTATTGATTTATCTTTGAAATATTTATAAATATCTATTGATTTATCTTTGAAATATTTATAAATATCTATCATTTATCTTTGAATTTTTTATAAATATCTATTGATTTATCTTTGAATTATGTATAAGTATCTATCATTTATCTTTGAAATATTTATAAATATCTATTGATTTATCTTTGAAATATTTATAAATATCTATTGATTTATCTTTGAAATATTTATAAATATCTATTGATTTATCTTTGAAATATTCATAAATATCTATTGATTTATCTTTGAAATATTCATAAATATCTATTGATTTATCTTTGAAATATTTATAAATATCTATTGATTTATCTTTGAATTTTTTATAAATATCTATTGATTTATCTTTGAATTATTTATAAGTATATATTGATTTATCTTTGAAATATTTATAAATATCTACTGATTTATCTTTGAAATATTTATAAGTATCTATTGATTTATCTTTGAAATATTTATAAATATCTATCATTTATCTTTGAAATATTTATAAATATCTATTGATTTATCTTTGAAATATTTATAAATATCTATTGATTTATCTTTGAAATATTTATAAGTATCTATTGATTTATCTTTGAAATATTTATAAATATCTATTGATTTATCTTTGAATTATTTATAAGTATCTATTGATTTATCTTTGAAATATTTATAAATATCTATTGATTTATCTTTGAAATATTTATAAATATCTATTGATTTATCTTTGAAATATTTATAAATATCTATCATTTATCTTTGAAATATTTATAAATATCTATTGATTTATCTTTGAACAATTTATAAGTATCTATTGATTTATCTTTGAAATATTTATAAATATCTATTGATTTATCGTTGAAATATTTATAAATATCTATTTATTTTTTAAATATTCACTTCTATAAATAAATGTATACTCATTTACTTATTTTTATTTATTTATAAAAAAAAGTATATTGAAAAATGTAGAAAAAAATATTGAATACAGATTCATTGATAAAGAATAAAAAAAATAAAAAAATAAATATAATGAAAGACTCGGAAACAAGAGTACGTTATCCAGTAAGCCATTCCATAAAGGCATCTTTTCAGCGTCACAGCATGGAATCGTGGGACTTCGAGAAGAGAAAGAGAAAAGGAGAGAGAAATATATATATATATATATATATATATATATATATATACATATATATATACATACACACACACACACACACACACACACACACATATATATATATATATATATATATATATATATATATATATATATATATATATATATTATATATATATATATACATAAAATTTCTGAGTCACAACTGAAGAGAAAGGCATAGAAAAAAAATTGAATGAATATAGAAAAAAAGAATAATAAGTAAATAGTAATAAATAATAATAATGAATAATGATAAATAAATAAAAAAATCTTGGGACATATTATAGAGGAAAATACATTAAAAAATGTAAACATACTGAATGGATTGAAATATATTTGAAAATTATTATTTATTACTATTATTATTTTACAGAGGGGAAAACATGGAAATTCTCGGCCCTATATATATATATTGTTACTGTTATTGCAGTTAGTATTTACAATTCGATTATAATAATTTTTTTTCATTACATCATATCATAATTAAGATGTTCACTATAACTTACTTTAGTTCTAAATAAAGTCACCACAGATTATCTTAATTCATTACAAGACAGTATATCACCATACGTCGTTATTGTGACTCTCCAATATGAATTATCAACACACTATACATAACCATACCCTCACAACAAATCACCATAACTCAAAGATTCACCACAAACACACCATACCCTCATAATTCACCACCACACAAGACACCATAACTCAATCATTCACCACCAACACACTATACACTTATAATTCATCACAACGAAGACACCATACACTCATAATTCATCATAACAAAGACACTATAACTCAATCACTCACCACCAAGACAGCATACCCTCACACCTCATCACAACAAAGACACCATACCCTGACAACTCACAACGAAGACAGCATACCCTCACACCTCATCACAACAAAGACACCATAACTCAATCACTCACTCACCACCAAGACACCACACCCTCCCCAACCCCCTCTAACCACACCCTCACTTCCTGCAGGTATAAGCGGCCGTACTGGTGACTACGGGGAGGCCGGCGCTGAGGGCGAGAAGGGCCTCCGAGGCACCATGGGTATGCCTGGCTTCACGGGAACAGCTGGTATTCCTGGCTTGCCCGGAAGGGAAGGCGATGCCGGGGAGAGAGGAGAGCCGGGTTGCGATGGCTTCGACGGGGCCCAGGGTGGCTTTGGGATCCCTGGTGTTCCTGGGGTGAGAGGACCTCCTGGTAAGCATATTTTTTTGGGTGGTTTTCTTTTTGTTATTTTTTTTATTATCTCTTTCTTTCTTCTTTTATATATATTTTTTTTCTCTCTTTCTTTCTTCTTTATGTATTTTTTTTTCTCTTTTTCTTTCTTCTTTATGTATATATATATTTTTTTAATTTCTTTCTCTATCTTTTTTTTTTATTTCACTTTCATCTTTCTCTCTCTCTTTCCCTTCTCTTTCAAAGGAAGGTTACACTCTCTCTTTCCCTTCTCTTTCAAAGGAAGGTTACACTCTCTCTTTCCCTCTGTCTCTCTCTCTCTCTCTTTCCCTTCTCTTTCAAAGGAAGGTTACACTCTCTCTTTCTCTTTCCTCTGTCTCTCTCTCTCTCCTTCCCTTCTCTTTCAAAAGAAGGTTACTCTCTCTCTCTCTTTCCCTTCTCTCACAAACGAAGGTTACACTCTCTCTCTCTCTATTTCCATCTGTCTCTCTCTCTCTCCTTCCCTTCTCTTTCAAAAGAAGGTTACTCTCTCTCTCTCTTTCCCTTCTCTTTCAAACGAAGGTTACACTCTCTCTCTCTCTCCCTCCATCTGTCTCTCTCTCTCTCCTTCCCTTCTCTTTCAAAGGAAGGTTACACTCTCTCTCTCTCTCTCTCTCTCTCTCTCTCTTTCCCTTCTCTTTCAAACGAAGGTTACACTCTCTCTCTCTCTATTTCCATCTGTCTCTCTCTCTCTCCTTCCCTTCTCTTTCAAAAGAAGGTTACTCTCTCTCTCTCTTTCCCTTCTCTCACAAACGAAGGTTACACTCTCTCTCTCTCTCTGTTAGGCAGTGATATTGCATACTAAGTGACCTAAAGCACTGATTGTCCTTTGCTGTATTACTTCAATATTATAATGTAGGCCTTCGGTATGACATTTCCTGCTTCCTGTGTCCACTTCCGTCTTTAACTGCCGCTGGCCCTAGTAGCTGCATTTGCTAGCGGCATAAAGGCATAGAAAGTATCCCAAGAGGCATACCTAAGCAGGAGAGAAGTAACGTAGATCAGAGAAGGGAAACAGGCAGAGAGAACAGCTCCGATTTCCAACCCTCGGCTGGAGGGGCGAGTGTATTAAAAGGCCGTTTATTGCCGCTGTTATCTACGGCGTAAGGGTACATGATGGGTCAATAGGAGGATGGCTGATACCACAGCGTAGAACTCACTCTCTAATTTACTGAAAGCGGTCAAAACCCGTAAACGAGTACATTGTTACAATCAATAAAGTACGTGAAGCTTAAGAACAATACAATTAGTGGTTGTATCCTAGCAGGTTACATTGTAATCCATACATCTATAAAGATTGATATATCACTTATACACTGTCAATTTAGCAATAGGGATTATACATACACTTAGCGGAACTAGTCGACTCTCCCCAATTACTACGTGTTGTCACGATGATGTCTACACCTTGACTGTCGTGTATGTGCCTAGACTACAAGTGTGTCTATAGAACAAGGGTCTTGTTCTTTACTTGAATGTTTTTTACTTGTTTA
This sequence comes from Penaeus japonicus, assembly GCA_017312705.2. NCBI lineage: Eukaryota > Metazoa > Arthropoda > Malacostraca > Decapoda > Penaeidae > Penaeus > Penaeus japonicus. The sequence goes on along the minus strand of BOPN01003298.1, from coordinate 92,337 downwards.
TAATCACGGTCAGGCCATATGGCGGCCTCTCCGGAGATATGTTATTTTGCCGTGGGCTCCACTGCGATTTCTTTCTGTCTCTCTCTTTCTCCTTCATTTCCCTTTCTTGCTACCGTGTTATTAATTTTAATTAGTGAATACTTAGTCAATCTAATTATTTATTTATGTTAATTATTTATTACTTTATTAGTGTGACAAGTGAATACCTGTCTCTCCCACTGGGTTACAATGGGCAAGGCTAGTGGGTTACACTCACTCTCTCACTCACTCATCTGTCTCTCTCTCAAATCCACTTCTCCAATTTTAGTTTAGCTTACCCTCACCCGAAGTCGCTTCCCACTTTCTCCTAATCGCAATTCCCATTTTCTAAACCCAAACATCCTCGTTTTCTATACACTTCCCCACCCACAAGAAAAGACAAAACCGAAGTCGGAAAACTCACACGAGTCGAACATTCTCTTTACCTCAAACAGGTCCTGCAGGTCTTCGAGGACCCGTAGGAGAAACAGGTGACGGAGGCATCAACTCGAAGGGCATCAAAGGAGACAGAGGCATATCAGGTCGGCCAGGACCTGATGGCTACAGAGGTCCTGTTGGCCCGCCTGGTCCCAGGGGTGACTATGGCATTCCAGGATTCCAGGTAAGAGAGAGAGAGCGATAGAGAGTGAGTGAATGAAAGACAGAGAGGGAGAGGGGGAGGGGGAGGGAGAGAGGGCGATAGAGAGAGAGTGAGTGAAAGACAGAGAGGGGGAGGGGGAGGGAGAGAGGGCGATAGAGAGAGAGGAGTGGGAGGAAAGACAGAGAGGGGGAGGGGAGGGAGAGAGGACAGATAGAGAGAGAGTGAGTGAAAGACAGAGAGGGGGAGGGGGAGGGGGAGGGAGAGAGGGCGATAGAGAGAGAGTGAGTGAAAGACAGAGAGGGGAAGGAGGGAGAGAGGGCGATAGAGAGAGAGAGTGAGTGAATGAAAGATAGAGAGGGGAGGGAGGGGGGAGGGAGAGGGAGAGAGAGGAGGAAAGACAGAGAGGGGGAGGGGAGAGAGGGAAGGGGGATAGAGAGAGAGTGAATGAAAGACAGAGAGGGGGAGGGTGGAGGAGAGAGTGGCGATAGAGAGAGAGTGAGGAAAGACAGAGAGAGGGAGAGGGGGAGGGGGAGGGAGAGAGAGGGCGATAGAGAGAGAGTGAGTGAATGAAAGATGAGAGGGGGGAGGGAGGGGGAGGGAGAGAGGCAATATAGAGAGGAGTGAGGAAAGTCAGAGAGGGGGAGGGGGAGGGGGAGGGAGAGAGGGCGATAGAGAGAGAGTGAGTGAAAGCCAGAGAGGGGGAGGGGGAGGGAGAGAGGGCGATAGAGAGAGAGGTGAGGGCGGAAAGTTTCAGAGGGGAGGGGGAGGAGAGAGGGCGATAGAGAGTGAAAGTCAGAGAGGGAGGGGGAGGGAGAGAGGGCAATAGAGAGTAAGGAAAGTCAGAGAGGGGGAGGGGGAGGAGAGGGCGATAGAGAGAGAGAGTGAGTGAAAGCATTGAGAGAGGGGGAGGGGGAGGGGAGAGAGGAAAAGACAGAGAGGGGGAGGGAGGGAGAGAGGCGAGCAGAGTAGAGAGTGAATGAAAGACAGAGAGGGGGAGGGAGAGAGGGCGATAGAGAGAGAGTGAGTGAAAGTCAGAGAGGAGAGAGAGAAGAGAGTGAGAGAGAAAGTGAGAATCAGAGAGAGAGAGAGAGAAAGAAAGTTAGAATTAGGGGGAGGGAGGGGGAGAGGGCGATAGAGAGAGAGTGAAAGACAGGGGGAGGGAGAGAGGGCGATAGAGAGAGAGTGAGTGAAAGACAGAGAGGGGGAGGGGGAGGGGGGGAGAGGGGGCGATAGAGAGAGGAGAAAAAGACAGGGGAGGGAGAGAGGGAAGGATAGAGAGAGATGAGAAAGACAGGGGTAGGGGAGGGAGAGAGAGGAGGAAAGACAGAGAGGGGAGGGGGAGGGGGAGGGAGAGAGAGAGTGAGTGAAAGACAGAGAGGGGGAGGGGGAGGGGGAGAGGGCGATAGAGAGAGAGTGAGTGAAAGTCAGAGAGGGGGAGGGGGAGGGGGAGAGGGCGATAGAGAGAGAGTGAGTGAAAGTCAGAGAGGGGGAGGGGGAGAGGGCGATAGAGAGTGAGTAAGTGAAAGTCAGAGAGGGGGAGGGGGAGGGGGAGAGGGCGATAGAGAGAGAGTGAGTGAAAGACAGAGAGGGGGAGGGGGAGGGGGAGGGAGAGAGAGAGTGAGTGAAAGACAGAGAGGAGAGAGAGAGAGAAGAAAGAGAGAGTGAGAAAGTGAGAATCAGAGAGAGAGAGAGAAAGAAAATAAGAATCATAAAAAGAA
>BOPN01003298.1:82500-85000 GCA_017312705.2 Penaeus japonicus | reverse complement strand
GATTAAATTTAATCAAATATCAAATATTTAATAAAAAAAATCAGTTCCTTATTTCATTTTAGATTAAATCAAATGAAATTAAATATGAAATATTTAATAATAAAAATCTCACTAATCGGATAGGTCAAGGGGTAGACAAGGTCACATGACCTCCACTGCCCATGCCAACCGGGTGGATATATTTGAATGAGAGGAGAGAAAGAGAGGGAGAGAAAGAGGGAATGAGAGAGGGAGAGAAAGAGGGAACGAGAGAGGGAGATAGGAGAGAAAGAGAGGGAGAGAAAGAGGGAATGAGAGAGGGAGATAGGGGGAGAGAGAGAGAGAGAGAGAGTGTGTGTGTGTGTATGTGACTTTTTGACTTTGACGAGTTTATTGAGACAAGTGATTACGTACATCTCAAAAGGGAGATAGGGGAGAGAATGAGAGTAGATAAAGAGAGGGAGAGAAAGAGGGAATGAGAGAGGGAGATAGGGAGAGAGGGAGAGAAGAGGGAATGAGAGAGGGAGAAAAGAGGGAATGAGAGAGAGGGAGAAAGAGGGAATGAGAGAGGGAGAAAGGGGGAAGAGAGGGAGAGAAAGAGGGGAATGAGAGAGAGAAAGAGGGAATGAGAGAGGGAGAAGGGGGAAGAGAGGGGGAGAGAAGAATGAGGGAGAGAAAGAGGGGAATGAGAGAGGGAGATAGGGGGAGAGAGGGAGAGAAAGAGGGAATGAGGAGATAGGGGGAAGAGGGAGAGAAGAGGGGAATGAGAGAGAGGAATGAGGGAAAGAGAGGGAATGAGAGAGAGAGAGAGAGAGGGAGAGAGAGAGAAAGAGGAAGAGAGAGAGAGAGAGAGAGAGAGTGGGAGAGGGAGAGAAAGAGGGAATGAGAGAGGGAGATAGGGGGGAAGAGAGGGAGAGAAAGAGGGAATGGGAGAGGGAGAGAAAGAGGGAGAGAGGGGGAGAGAGAGAGGGAGAGAAAGAGGGAATGAGAGAGGGAGATAGGGGGGAAGAGAGGGAGAGAAAGAGGGAATGGGAGAGGGAGATAGGGGGAAGAGGGAGAAAGAGGGAATGGGAGAGGAGAGAAGGGAACGAGAGGGAGATAAGGGGAAGAGAGGGAGAAAGGGAATGGGAGAGGGAGAGAAAGAGGGAATGAGAGAGGGAGATGGGGGGAAGAGAGGGAGAGAAAGGGGAACGAGAGAGGAGATAGGGGGGAAGAGAGGGAGAAAGAGGGGAATGAGAGAGAATAGGGAAGAGGGAGAAAGAGGGAATGAGAGAGGGAGAGAAAGAGGGAATGAGAGAGGGAGATAAGGGGGAAGAGAGGGAGAGAAAGAGGGAATGAGAGAGAGGGAGATAGGGGGAAGAGAGGGGAGAGAAAGAGGGAATGAGAGGGAGAGAAAGAGAGGGAATGGGAGAGGGAGAGAAAGAAGGGAACGAGAGAGGGAGATAAGGGGGAAGAGAGGGAGAGAAAGAGGGAATGAGAGAGGGAGAGAAAGAGGGGAATGAGAGAGGAATGGGGGGAAGAGAGGGAGAGAAAGAGGGAATGAGAGAGGGAGAGAAAGAGGGAATAGAGAGGGAGAAAGGGGGAAGAGGGAGAGAAAGAGGGGAATGAGAGAGGGAGATAGGGGGGGGAAGAGGGAGAGAAGAGGGAATGGGAGAGGGAGAGAAAGGGGAACGAGAGAGGGAGATAAGGGGAAGAGGAGGGAGAGAAAGAGGGAATGGGAGAGGGGAGAAGAGGGGAACGAGAGAGAGGGAGAATAAAGGGGAAGAGAGGGGGAGAGAAAGAGGGGAATGGGAGAGGGAGAGAAAGAGGGAGCAGAGAGAGGGAGATAGGGGGGAAGAGAGGGAGAGAAAGAGGGAATGGGAGAGGGAGAGAAAGAGGGAACGAGAGAGGGAGATAGGGGGGAAGAGAGGGAGAGAATGAGGAAAAGAGAGGGAGAAAGAGGGAAAGAGAAAGGGAGAGAAAGAGGGTATGAGAGAGGGAGAGAGAGGGGGAGAGAGAGGAGAGAGAGGGAGAGAGAGAGAGAGAGAAAGAGGGAGAGAGAGAGAGAGAGAGAGGGGAAGAGAGAGGGAGAGAAAGAGGGAATGGGAGAGGGAGAGAAAGAGGGGAATGAGAGAGGAGATAGGGGGAAGAGAGGAGAAAGAGGGGAATGAGAGAGAGGGAGAGAAAGAGAGAGAGAGGTAGGGAGAGAAAGAGGGAATGAGAGAGGGAGAGAAAGAGGGAATGAGAGAGGGAGAGAAAGAGGGAATGAGAGAGGGAGAGAAAGAGGGAATGAGAGAGGGAGAGAAAGAGGGAATGGGAGAGGGAGAGAAAGAGGGAATGAGAGAGGGAGAGAAAGAGGGAATGAGAGAGGGAGAGAAAGAGGGAATGAGAGAGGGAGATAGGGGGAAGAGGGAGAAAGAAGGAACGAGAGAGGGAGAGAAAGAGGGAACGAGAGGGAGATAGGGAAGGGAGAGAGAAAGAGGGAATGGGAGAGGGAGAGAAAGGAATGAGAGGGAGAGAAAGAGGGGAATGAGAGAGGGAG
>BOPN01003298.1:70000-77500 GCA_017312705.2 Penaeus japonicus | reverse complement strand
TTGAATGGTTGTTGGGTGGTTTTGGTTGTTTTGGGTGAAGTGGTTGGGTTGTTTTGGGTTAAAAGGTTGAGTGGTTGGGTTGTTTTGGGTTGAGTTGTTGTTTGGGTTGTTTTGGGTTGAATGTGGTTGGGTTGTTTTGGGTTGAGTGGTTGGGTTGTTTTGGGTTGAGTATTTGGGTTGTTTTGTTGTTTTGGGTTGAGTGGTTGGGTTGTTTTGGGTTAAGTGGTTGGGTTGTTTTGGGTTGAGTGGTTGGGTCCTAAAGGTATGTGGGTTGAGTGGTTGTTGGGTTGTTTTGGGTTGAGTGGTTGTTGGGTGGTTGGGTTGTTTTGGGTCGAGTGGTTGTTGGGTTGTTTTGGGTTGTTGGGTTGTTTTGGGTTGAGTGGTTGGGTTGTTTTGGGTTGAGTGGTTAGGTTGTTGGGTTGTTTTGTTGATTTGGGTTAAGTGGTTGGGTTGTTTTGGGTGAAGTGGTTGGGTTGTTTTGGGTTGGGTGGTTGGATTGTTTTGGTTGTTTTGGGTTGAGTGGTTGGGTTGTTTTAGTTGTTATATATATAGATAAATCGATAGAAAGATAGACAGATAGATAGAAATAGAGAAAATTATAGATAGAAATAGATAAATAGATAGAGAGAAAGAAAGATAGATAAATAGATGGAAAAAAATAGAGATAGATCTATAGATAAATAGATAGATATATATATATAGATAATTAGATGGATATATATATATATAATTCATTTAATTTATATATTATATATATATCTATTTATTCATTTATTTATTTGAATAATTTATTTAATCTTTATGTATATCTATGTATCTATATGTTTACACATGACACTTGCAAAGACACGCAGATACAAATACACACACACACACACACACACACACACACACACACACACACACACACACACATATATATATATATATATATATATATATATATATATATGTGTGTGTGTGTGTGTGTGTGTGTATATGTATATATATATGTATGTATATTGTATGCTATATATTATATCATTGTACGCCAATATATATAACTCACCCCTTCTCCTCTTCCCTCCCCTCTCCTTCCCTCTCCCTCTCCCATCCCTTCCCCTCTCCTATCCCCTCCTCCCCATCCCCTCCCTCCCTCCCCCTCTCCCATCCCATCCCCTCTCCCCTCCTCTCTCCCCCTCCCCATCCCTCTCCCCTTCCCCTTTCCCCATCCCAATTTCCCTCCCTCTCCCTCTCCCTCCTCCTCCTCTCCCATCCCATCCCCTCTCCCATCCCCCTCCCCTTTCCCTCTCCCATCCCATCCCCCTCCTCTCTCCCTCTCCCATCCCATCCCCTTTCCCATCCCCCTCCCCTTTCCCTCTCCCATCCCATCCCCTTTCCCATCCCCCTCCTCTCTCCCTCTCCCATCCCATCCCCTTTCCCATCCCCCTCCTCTCCCCCTCTCCCATCCCATCCCCCTCTCCCTCTCCCCTCTCCCCCTCTCCCTCTCCTCCCCCTCTCCCTCTCCTTCCCTCCCCCTCTCCCTCTCCCCTCTTCCTCCCCATCCCTCCCCATCCCTCTCCCTCTCCCATCCCCTCTCCCTCCCATCCCCCTCCCCTCTCCCTCTCCCATCCCATCCCCTCTCCCATCCCATCCCATCCCCCTCCCCTCTCCCTCTCCCATCCCATCCCCTCTCCCCATCCCCCTCCCCTCCCCTCCTCCCTCTCCATCCCTCCCCCTCTCCCATCCCTCCCCATCCCTCTCCCCTCCCCATCCCTCTCCCCTCTCCCATCCCCATCCCCCCTCTCCTCTCCCATCCCATCCCCCTCTCCTCTCCTCTCCCATCCCTCCCTCTTCCCCTCTCCCCCACCCCCCTCCCCTCCCTCTCCCATCCCTCTCCCCATCCCCCTCCCATCCCATCCCCTTTCCCTCTCCCATCCCATCCCCTCTCCCATCCCCCTCCCCATCCCTCCCCCTCCCTCTCCCCCTCCCCCTCTCCCACTCCCCTCTCCCTCTCCCTCTCCCTCTCCTTCCCTCCCCCTCCCACAGGACCAAAGGGCTTCCCCGGACGTGGCAGACCCATCGTGGGGCCAAAAGGTGCCAAGGGCTTAACGGGGCCAGCCGGAGAGCCAGGGCTGATGGGTGCCAACGGACGAAATGCCTTTGATGGGATCAAGGGACTTAAAGGAGACAAATGCATCGAGAGAGAGCGTGAGTAATTGTTTTTGTTTTTGTTTTTTGTTGTGTTTGTTTTTTGTCTTTGTTCTGTTTGTTTTTGTTTTTGGTCGAGAGAGAGTAATTGTTTTTTGTTTTTGGTCGAGAGAGAGCGTGAGTAATTGTTTTGTTTGTTTGTTTGTTTGTTTTTGTTTGTTTGTTTGTGATTGTTTTTGGTCGAGAGAGAGCGTGAGTAATTGTTTTTTTGTTTTTTGTTTTTGTTTGTGTTTTTGTGTTTGTTTGTTTGTGATTGTTTTTGGTCGAGAGAGAGCGTGAGTAATTGTTTTTTGTGTGTTTGTTGTGTTTGTTTTTTGTCTTTGTTCTGTGTTTGTTTTTGTTTTGTTTGTTTGTGATTGTTTTTGTGTGTGTCGAGAGAGAGCGTGAGTACTTGTTTGTTTGTGTTTGTTTTTGTGTTTGTTTTGTGTTTGTGATTGTTTTTGGTCGAGAGAGAGCGTTAGTTATTGTTTTTTGTGTTTGTTTGTTTTTGTTTGGTGTTTGTTTGTTTTCCCATCGAGAGAGAACGTGAGTACTTTTGTGTTTGTTTTTGTTTTTTGTTGTGTTTGTTTTTGTTTGTTTGTTTGTTTGTTTGTGATTGTTTTTGGTCGAGAGAGAGCGTGAGTAATTATTTGTTTGTGTTTGTTTTTGTCTTTGTTCTGTGTTTGTATGTTTGTTTGTGTTTGTTTTTGTGTTTGTTTTTAGGTACGTCGAGAGAGAACGTGAGTGCTTGTTTTGTATTTGTTTCCTAATTGTTTGTTTGTTTCAGGTTTGTCTAAAGAGAACATGAGTGTTTGTGTATTTGTTTTGTGTTTGTTTGTTGTGTCGAGAGAGAACGTGAGTAATTGTTTTTGTTTGTTTGTTTATGTATTTGTTTTAAAGGAATTTTAAGGTCATTTTAGGTTTTCTTTTAATGTCTAAATATTTTAAAATATTTTCGTTGCTTAAATTTGTTTAAATATCTTTAATTTTTTTTTTTTAGATTTCTTTGTTAATGTTTTTGTTATCATGTCCTTGTATTTGTTGGTGATTGTGTTATATAATTATATAAATTATATAATTATATAATTATAATAATATTCATATTCATTTGAATATTTAGATATTATAAATATTTAGATATTTCTAATTCAAATATTTAATTTGATAATCTAAATATCTATATTATAATAAATATTTGATTCAGTAATCATCATTAAATATAATTATAAAAAAAAAATATTATTATGTTAATATTTGTTAATATTCACACAGATAAAAAAATAATGATAATAATAATTTTAATAACTGATACATTTTGTAAATTTAGTAATGAGTAAATATGCCAAAAAAATATCATTGTTATTATTATTATCATTTCAGTTATCATTATCATCATCATTATTATTATTTGATTATTGTTATTTTATTTTATTGTTATCATTATCATCATTATTATTATCATCATTATTATCATAATTATTATCATCATTATCATTATTATCATCATTATTATCATCATTATTATTATTATCATAATTATTATCATCATTATTAGTATTATCATAATCTTCATTATCATCATTATAATGTAATGATTATCATCACTATCACCACCACCATAAATTCATCATCACCATACCACTATAATATCATCATCATTATCATACCCACCACCATATCCTCACCATAACCCACCACATCACCACCACCATACCCTCACAACCCTCCCCCTCCCCCCCCCACCATCCCCCTCACTACCATCCCCCCCTGACCACCCCCTCACAGTTCCCCCCCCTCACAGGTCCCCCCCCCTCACAACCCCCCCCCTGACCACCCCCTCACAGTTCCCCCCCCCCCTTGACCACCCCCTCACAGTTCCCCCCCCCTTGACCACCCCCTCACAGGTCCCCCCCCCTTGACCACCCCCTCACAGTTCCCCCCCCCCTTGACCACCCCCTCACAGGTCCCCCTCACAACCATCTGACCACCCCCTCACAGTTCCCCCTTGACCACCCCTCACAGGTCCCCCCCTTGACCACCCCCTCACAGTTCCCCCCCCCCCTTGACCACCCCCTCACAGTTCCCCCCCCCTTGACCACCCCCTCACAGTTCCCCCCTTGACCACCCCTCACAGTTCCCCCCCCTTGACCACCCCTCACAGGTCCCCCCCCTTGACCACCCCCTCACAGTTCCCCCCCCCTTGACCACCCCCTCACAGGTCCCCCCCCCTTGACCACCCCCTCATTTCCCCCTCCTTGACACCCCTCACCCAGGTCCCCCCTTGACCACCCCCTCACAGTTCCCCCCCCCTCACAGTTCCCCCCCCCTTGACCACCCCCTCACAGGTCCCCCCCCCCCTTCACAACCATCCCCCCCTGACCACCCCCTCTCCTCCTCTCTCCCCCCCAGGTGCCCCTTGCGAGTCAGGTGACCTGGGAGACTACGGACGGCAGGGCAAACCAGGTCAGCCAGGTACCGTTGGACTACCAGGTCCTCGAGGGCCTAAGGGAGCTCCTGGTAACATAGGGCTTCCTGGTATTCGTGGCATCAATGGTGTGCCTGGGTCTTATGGTACGTGTGGTTGTGTGGTTGCTGTTTTTTTTTTTTTTTTTTTTTTTTTTTTTTTTCTCTTTCTTTCTTTTCTTTATATCTCTCTCTCTTTCTTTCTTCTCTCTTTCTCTCTACCTTTTTTTTCTCTCTCTCTCCCTTTCTTTCTTCTCTCTCTCTTTCTTTCTTTTCTCTCTCTTTTTCTTTTCTCTTTGTCTCTCTTTTTCTTTAATTTTCATCTCTGTTTCTCTGTCTCTTTTTGTCTCTGTCCCTATTTCAGTTACTCTCTCTCTTTCTCTCTCTATATATCTCTCTCTCTCTCCTCTCTTTCTCTTCTCTTTCTCTCTCTCCCTCTCTCTCTCTTCTCTCTCTCCCTCTCTCTCTCTTACTCTCTCCCTCTCTCTCTCTCTTCTTCTCTCTCTCTCTCTTTCTCTCTCTCTCTATCTCTTCTCTCTCTGTCCCTCTCTCTCTCTTCTTCTCTATCTCTCTCTTCTCTCTCTCTCTCTTCTCTCTCTCTTTCTATCTCTCTCTTCTCTCTCTCCCTCTCTCTCTCTTCTTCTCTATATCTCTCTTCTCTCTCTCTCTCCTCTCTCTCTCTCTTTCTCTCTCTCTTTTTCTCTATCTCTCTCTTCCTCTCTTTTTCTCTCTCTATCTCTCTTCTCTCTCTCTATCTTCTTCTTCTTCTTCTTCTCTCTCTCTCTTTCTCTTTCTCTCTCTCTCTCTCTCTCTCTCTCTTTCTCTCTGTTTCTCTCTCTATCTTTCTGTTTATATTTCTGTTGTTAAATATTCTTGTTATTATTGTTAATATTATTATTATTATTGTTGTTATAATCATTGTCATTAACATCTTCTTCCTTCTCCTCCCCCCTTCCCTCTTCCTCACCCTCACTCCCTCCCCCCTCCTCCTCCCCTCCTCCCCTTCTCACTCCCTCTCCCTCACCCCTCACCCCATCCTCACCCCTCCTCTCCTCACCCCCTCACCCTGCCCTTCTCACCCCCTCCTCATCCCCTCCTCTTCTCCCTCCCCCCTCCCTCTACCCTTCCTCCCCCCCCTCACCCCACACCCCCTCCTTACCCTCCCTCCTCACCCTCTATCCACACCCCCACCCTTTACCCCCTTCCTTCCTCCTCCTTCACCCCTCCCTCCCCCCTCCTTACCCACCCCTCACCCTCTACCCTTCCCCCCTCCTCACCCCCTTACCCTCACCCCTACCTCACCCTCTACCACTTCCCTCCCTCTACCCTCCCTCTACCCCCTCCCCCCTTCCTCTACCACTTCCCTCCCTCTACCCTCCCTCTACCCCCTCCCTCCTCCCTCCTCCCTCCCTCCTCCCTCTCCTCTCCTCCTCCTCCCAGGTCTCTCCGGGTCACAGGGCTGGAAGGGCGAGTCCGGCGACCTGTTGCCAGGTCCCTTCGTCAAAGGTCGATTCGGCGATGACGGGATCCCAGGTCAACCCGGGCCCTTTGGCGCCAAGGGTGACCCAGGCTATGACGGCCGACCTGGCTTGGATGGACGACCGGGGACCAAGGTGAGGGGTCATGTTAGGGGGTTATGTTAGAGGGGTTATATTGCAGGTTCATGTTGGAGTGGAGTTATGTTGGGGGTTATGTTTGAGGGGAGTTATGTTGGGGTCATGTTGGGGTTATGTGGGGGTCATGTTGAGGGGTTATGTTGCAGGGTCATGTTGGGGGTTTCATGTTGGGGGTTATGTTGGGGGGTTATGGTGAGGGGTTATGTTGGGGTCATGTTAGAGGGTTATGTTAGGTGGTATGTTGGGGGTTATGTTGGGGGTTTCATGTTGGGGGGTCATGTTGGGTGGTATGTTGGGGGTTATGTTAGAAGTCATATTGTATGTTGGGGTTATGTTGGTCAGTATGTTGGGGGGGTTATGTTAGGGGTCATATTGTATGTTGGGGTTATGTTGGGTGGTATGTTGGGGGGGTTATGTTAGGGTCATATTAATGTTGGGGTTATGTTGGGGGTATGTTGGGTGGTATGTTGGGGGTTATGTTAGGAAGTCATATTGTATGTTGAGGTTATGTTGGGTGGTATGTTGGGGGGGTTATGTTAGGGGTCATATTGTATGTTGGGGTTATGTTGGGGGGGTTCATGTATGTTAGGATAATGTTGGGGGGGTTATGTTAGGGGTCATATTGTATGTTGGGGTTATGTTGGGGGGGTTCATGTATGTTGGGATAATGTTGGGGGGGTTATGTTAGGGGTCATATTGTATGTTGGGGTTATGTTGGGGGTTCATATATGTTGGGATAATGTTGGGGTTATGTTAGGGGTCATATTGGGGGTATGTTGGGGTTATGTTGGGGGGGGTTATGTTAGGGGTCATATTGTATGTTGGGGTTATGTTGGGGGGGTTCATGTATGTTGGGATAATGTTGGGGGGTTATGTTAGGGGTCTTATTGTATGTTGGGGTTATGTTGGGGGTTCGTATGTTGGGATAATGTTGGGGGGGTTATGTTAGGGGTCATATTGTATGTTGGGGTTATGTTGGGGGGTTCATGTATGTTGGAATAATGTTGGGGGGGGTTATGTTGGGGTTATGTTGGGGGGGGTTCATGTATGTTGGGATAATGTTGGGGGGGGGGTTATGTTAGGGGTCATATTGTATGTTGGGGTTATGTTGGGGGGGTTCATGTATGTTGGGATAATGTTGGGGGGGGTTATGTTGGGGGTCATGTTGGAGTTATATTGCATGTTGGGGGGTGATGTTAGGAAGTTATGTTGGGGGGTTATGTTGGGTGTTCATGTATGTTGGGGGTTCATG
>BOPN01003298.1:65000-67500 GCA_017312705.2 Penaeus japonicus | reverse complement strand
GGTTGTATATTTTTCCGTTGCATTTCCTTGTTGTATTAGTTTTATGTTTTATTTCTTTATTTCTGTTGATGTATTTCTATTGTTTTTTTTTTTTTTTTTGTACGAAAATACAACAAATAAAAAAAAAAAAAATCCAACAGAAACACAAAATATATTTTTTGTTGTTGTTGTTATTGTATTTGATTGCATTTTTGGGGTTGTATTTTGTTTGTTTTCTGTTATTGCTTTTGTTGTATTTTTGTATTAAGAATACAACAAAAACACAATAGACATATTTTTGTTGTATTTTGATGAATTATTAATATAATAATCATTAATTATTGATAAATTTAAGAAATCTTAATCTGTTCAAATTATTCAGTTAAATCATTTATTTAAATTTTTTACCATATATCGAGTTATATATTTTTGATGATAATGATGATGATTATTAAAACAATAATAATAATCATCATGAATTAATTAGATAATTATTTCTCTTAATCAATTAATTAGATCATTACATCCCCTTTTCATTAATTAATTAGATTCTTACCTCTCTTGCCAATCAATTAATTAGATAATTAATTATCTTCCTAATCAATTAATTAGATAATTGCATCCCTTCCTCATTAATTAATTAGATCATTAATTCTCTTCCTCAATTAATTAATTACATCCTCTCTTCCCCAATTAATTACTAATTAACCCCCATTATCTCTCCCCCATTAATTAATTAGATCATTAATTCCCTTCCTCAATTAATTACTACTTAATCCCCCCTTTTTCTCTCCCCCATGAATTAATTAGATCATTAATTCTCTTCCTCAATTAATTACTTAGATAATTACATCCCTTCCTCATGAATTAATGAGATCATTAATTCCCTTCCTCAATTAATTATTACTTAATCCCCCCTTTTTCTCTCCCCCATGAATTAATTAGATCATTAATTCTCTCCCTCAATTAATTTCTTAGATAATTACATCTCTCCCCCATGAATTAATTAGATCATTAATTCCCTCCCTCAATTAATTAATTACATCCTCTCTTCCCCAATTAATTACTAATTAATCCCCATTTTCTCTCCCCCATGAATTAATTAGATCATTAATTCTCTCCCTCAATTAATTACTACTTAATCCCCATTATCTCTCCCCCATGAATTAATTAGATAATTAATTATCTTCCTAATTAATTAATTACTTAATCCCCCCTTTTTTCTCTCCCCCAGAGGCGATAAGGGCGAGCGAGGAGCCCCAGGTCTGAAGGGCCGAGACGGACAGCTGGTGGGCATAGATGGCACTCCATACCAGCTGGATGCCAAGGGAGATGAAGGAGTGCCGGGTGAGAAACCGTTTTGGGGGGGGCGTGTGGGAAACCGTTGTTTTTTTTTTTTTTTTTTTTTTTGGGGGGGGGGGTTGGGGGTGTAAGGTGGTTTGAGAGGGCGGGGTTTGTATTTTTTTTTTTTTTTTTTTTTCCGTTGTTTTTTTAGTTTTTTTTTTTTTTTTTTTTTTTTTTTTTTTTTTTTTTTTTTTTTTTTTTTTTTTTTTTTGGGTGGGGGGGGGTAAATATTTTGGTTGATCAGTTAATCAATCCTTCATGTTTTATTTAGAATTAATTAAGTGCTGATTGATATTAAGTACGCGGTGATGAGTAAAATATAAATGAAACAAGGGAGAGCGGGGTTAGAATTTCTAGTTTTATATGTGATTAGATAAAAAAAAAATATTGTTCATAAGTGAAAATTCTGATTGATGAACTGTGTATATACTTTTTTTTCTTTTTTTAAATAAATATTGAAATATTGAATTAAATATATAGGTAGCAAGATTAGATTTTTTTTTTTTTTTTTCGAGTAGATAAATATAGAATTTTGTGTTGCTGTTGCTTATAAATGAGTAAATATTTTGAGGAATTAGCTGAATTATCCTTTAAAGTTTTTTTTTTTTTAATAACTTGTTAATTTGTAGTATTTGTCCTTCACGAGGTAAGCGAGAGCAGGGCTAAAATTTTTGCTTTGTATTTTCATTAATGAAAGGTATATGAATTATGATTTTTATTTTCTTCATTAGAGATATCAATTAATAATGAACAAACTTCAGTGAATTATTAGTAATTTTAGAAGTAAGGGAGAGAGCGGGGTTAGAATTTTTGTGGGTGTGTACTTAAGAAATCATGATTAAAACTACGTGTGAATTAGCATGATTTATTTTGAAATATTATGCTTACTAATTATATAGACAGATAACAATTCCTCAATGATTTGTTATGATTTAAAATAGGCATATCAGAGTGAAGGTAGAGGGAGCTGGGCCAAAGTTTAATGATTTATATCCATATACATACATATATACATGTATATGTAGTTTAGAAGTGTTGGTGTTTTATCAATTTATGTTTTATTAGCTGGATAGTTATTTTTCTATCACAATTAAGATTAATGATCGAGTCATCGGCACAAAGCGAGGCGAAATAAGCCACGCCCCTGATCCGCCTCCAATCACAAGATAGGCGAGTG
>BOPN01003298.1:32500-50000 GCA_017312705.2 Penaeus japonicus | reverse complement strand
TCCCTGGACCCCAAGGACGCGTCGGGCTGGTGGGGGAGAGAGGGACCCCCGGCCTACCTGGGGTCAACGGGAAGAAGGTAAGAGGGAATGGGAGAGGAGGGGGGGAGGGGGAAAAGGAGAGGGGAAGGAGGGAGGGAAGAGGGAAGAGAAATCTTTGGATTTCTTGTATTTAATTTATTCTTTAATTCTCTAATTCAATTTCTTGTATTTTTTTTCTAGTCTATTCTTGTATTTTATCATTTATTGTATTTATCTAATTTATTCTTGTATTTAATTCATTCTTCTTAATATCTTTTAATATTTCTTCAATTAATTACGATTCTTTATCTTGTATTAATTCTAGATTCTAGTTCGTTATACTGATTCTATAATTAATTTCATAATTATTAATTTAATAACCATTACCAAATTGTGTTATATATATTAGGATTTTTTTCATTAATTATTTTACTTTTCAATCCTTAAAAAAATAGTTATTATGAAAAATATGCACAATAATTGCTTTAATGATTAATCAATAATTGATAGTTAATTAAATCATATATAATAAAGAATAGTTGATTTAATGATTTTATATCAATTAAATCAATTTGATTAATTTAGATTAAATACATGCATTTTGAATATTTTCATTATTCCAGCAACTAATTCCATTTTTACCCAAAATAAAAACAGGATCGGATAATAGGAGTATCTGGCAACTCCGACAATCATTGCAATCATAATCATTATGATTAATCGGTATTTCCAAACTCTGTAAACTTATTAATTATCATTTATCAAATCCATGATGCAAATTAATCGCATTATTAATCCAATTTTATCTAATTGTGATCCCTTAAAAAAAAAATAAATAAATAAATAAACAGGGATGAGATAAAGTATCTGTTTTTCGTTTTTTTTTATCATTATCTTTACTACTATATTTATCATTTATATTTTTATTAACACCCTGATTATCATCAATATCTCTACTATTCTTTTTACTGCTATGCCTAATTTAACAATTAGCCATTAATCCCCTCTAGAAAAAAAAACAAAAAAAAAACAAGATAAATGTGTTAATATATTTCTTGGCAATATCTGGCAACAATACTTCCTATTTTCACCATAATCACCCTAATCATCACCCCTATTTTCCTAGTACCAATTTTTACAACAACCATCACCTTCCACCCTTCCCCTTACCCCATTTTCTAACCCAATTTCAACCCCTAAACCCCTCCAAAAATAGATCAAAATAGGCATGAGGGATCTAGCAAGGAACAACTGGCAGCGATACCACCTATTTTCATCATAATCACCACAATTATCACCCCTATTGACCTATTACCAATTTTCAGCACTAGTGCCACCTACCACCTCCCACCTACCCAATTTTCTGACCTAATTTCAACCCCTATACCCCTCCAAAAATAGGGCGAAATGGGCATGAGGGATCTAGCAAGGAACAACTGGCAACGATACCACCTATTTCCACCATAATCACCACAATTATCACCCCTATTGACCTATTACCAATTTTCAGCACTAGTGCCACCCACCACCTCCCCCCTACCCAATTTTCTGACCTAATTTCAACCCCTATACCCCTCCAAAAATAGGGCGAAATGGGCATGATGGGTCTTCCGGGAACATCTGGCATCCGAGGAGACCAAGGCGACGCCGGTTTGCCAGGACCCCACGGGGGAGTCCTGGTAGGACCCCAGGGCCCAGACGGAAGGAAAGGGGTCAAGGGAGGTCAAGGAGACCCAGGAAGGTTTGGAAATTCAGGTACGAAGGAGAGAGAGAGAGAAAAAGAGTGAATAAGAGAGAGAGAAAGAGTAAGTGAGAGAGAGAGTGAGTAAGAGAGAGAGAGAGAGAAGTGAGAGTGAGAGTGAGTAAGAGAGAGTGAGAGTGAGTAAGAGAGAGATAGTGAGTAAGAGAGAGAGTGAGTAAGAGATAGTAAGAGAGAGAGAGAGAGAGGAAGGGGGTGGGGGAGTGAGATAAAAAATGAGGAAATGGGAGAGAAAGAGAGAGGGAAAAAATATAGATAAAGACACACAGAGAGAACAAGAGAGTGAGAGAGAGAGATAGAACGAGAGTGAGAGAGAGAGAGAGAAAGAGCGAGAGAGTGAGTGAAAGAGAGAAAAAGAAGGCGAGAGAGAAAGAAGATGGGGTATGGGAGAAAAATGGGAGAGGGGAAAGAAAGAGAGAAACTAAGAAAAAGTGAGAGAGAGAGACGAATGTATCTGCCTATTAATAAAAGAAAAGAAAAGAGAGAGAGAAAAAAAAAAAAGTGGGGAATGGATTAGAGATACAGAAAGAGGGAATGAGCGAGAGAAAGATTGTGGAATCGGAGAGAAAGAGAGAACAAGAGAGAGAGAAAGAAGAGGAAAGTGAGAGAAAGATGGATGGTTAAATGGTTTGATAACTGCCACTAATTAAACATTTCATTTCTGATTTGACAGGTAAGTTGGAAATGTATTAATTCCATAACAAATTTTATATTTGACAATATTTCATATCAAATTTTAAATTTCGTTTTTCAAAATGTAATGTATAAAATATTTTATGATTATATAATTCCAAATATCATAATATCCAAATTTCATAATTCTTAAAATCCTTGATTTCATAATTTCAAAAAAATTATCATTCTATAATTTGAAATATTATAATTTCATATTTCCAAAAACGTACAATTTCATAATTCATAATTCCTAAATTTCCTCTAAAAGTCATTTCATAATACCAAAATCAACAACCTTTCATAACCTTTTACAATTACATATTCCGTATTTTGTAACGTGTCACAAATTCATAATATTTCACAATATTTTAGAATCTCACATTTTACAACTCCACATCTCAAAAATTTCAAACC
Organism: Penaeus japonicus; assembly: GCA_017312705.2. Taxonomy (NCBI): domain Eukaryota; kingdom Metazoa; phylum Arthropoda; class Malacostraca; order Decapoda; family Penaeidae; genus Penaeus; species Penaeus japonicus. Next base: position 47,134 of record BOPN01003298.1, on the reverse strand, counting down.
CTTTAACAATTACGTAATTCCAAAATTTTTAAAAATTCACAACCTCGTAACCCCAAACTTCACAACCAAACATACCTACGCTGACCATTCCCCCTCCTCGTAATTCCAATTTTTTTTTTAATTCACAACCTCACAACCCCAAACTTCACAACCAAACATACCTACACTGACCATTCCCCCTCCTCGTAATTCCAAAAATTTTAAAAATTCACAACCTCGCAACCCCAAACTTCACAACCAAACTTACCTACGCTGACTATTCCCCCTCCTCGTAATTCCAAAAATTTTAAAAATTTCACAACCTCGCAACCTCAAACTTCACAACCAAACCTACCTACGCTGACTATTCCCCCTCGTAATGCCATAAACGAAAAAATTTCACAACCTCACAACCTCAAACTTCACAACCAAACCTACCTACGCTAACTATTCCCCCTTCCCCTCCTCATAATTAAATTTTCAAAAAAAAATTCCACCACCTCACAACCTCAAACTTCACAACCAAACTTTCCTACGCTGACCATTCACCCTCCTCGTAATTCCAAAAATTTTAAAAATTCACAAATCGTAACCCCAAACTTCACAACCGAACCTACCTACACTAACCATACCGTCTCCTCCTCCTCCTCCTTCCCCCGCAGGACTCCCAGGTGACCCAGGACCCCAGGGCACGAATGGGAACCCGGGTCAAAAGGGCTTCCCAGGTCGGCCCGGTGACAGAGGATCTCCGGGTCCTATCGTAGGAGGTTCTCCGGCAGAGGCAGGGGAGCCCGGACGCCAGGGACTCAGGGGCGACAGGGGCTTTGACGGACTTCCAGGGGCCAAGGGCAGCACGGTAGGACTTCCCGAGTGATTTTTCTAGGATCTTTTTTTTTTTCTAGGATATTCACTAGGACTTCCTGGAGATTTTTCTAGGACTCCCCACTAGGATTTTTCTAGGGTTATCTAGACTTTCCTCTAGGATTTTTCTAGGATTGGATTTTGAAGGATTTCCTAGAATTATTCACGATTTTGAAGGATTTCAAAGGATTTTTGAAGGATTTCCTAGAATTATTCACGATTTTGAAGGATTTCAAAGGATTTTTGAAGGATTTCCTAGAATTATTCACGAATTTTAAGGATTTCAAAGGATTTTTGAAGGATTTCCTAGAATTATTCACGATTTTTAAGGATTTCAAAGGATTTTTGAAGGATTTCCTAAAAGTATTCACGATTTTTAAGGATTTCAAAGGATTTTTGAAGGATTTCCTAGAATTATTCACGATTTTTAAGGATTTCAAAGGATTTTTGAAGGATTCACTAGCATTCGTGAAGGATTCTCTTAGATTACGAGAGAAATCCATAGGATTCATAGGAGTTCAAAATGGATATTTTTTTCGAATTGTGAAAAGTAATTTATAGGATTTTGTTGAATTCTCAATAAGGATTTTTTAATGGGATTTTTCATAAGATTTTGGAAGGACATTGAAGATATTTTTGTGTACACTTTTTTTTTCTTTTCGAAGGATTTCACTTAAAGTTGAGAAAAAAGATCTTTACCTAATCCATTTACCATCTTTTTATTAAATCTATTAACTAATTTCTTCAATTTGACCTACTCGTTAATTTCTTCAACTGAATCCCTTTAATTCATTGCCGATGGATTTTTCTCTTAATAGATAACGACGGATTTAATTTTACGCAGGGATTCAATGGCGACAACGGACGTAAAGGAGATATAGGGCGACCCGGCATCCCTGGACGAATCGGCGAGGTTGGTAGGCGTGGTCCCATTGGCCAGCCTGGTAAGTTGGGGAGGGATACGTGCCTAGTAGGCATTTTTTGTAGTTGTTTTGTTAAATTGGTTAGTTGTGTAGTTGTTTTGTTTTTAGTGTATTGGTATTTGTTTTTTTCATTATTGGTTTCGGTTGTTGCTTCTTTTTTTTATGTTCTCTCTTTTTTATAGTCAGCCTGATAGATTTGGAGGGAAACGTGCTTAATAATGATTTTATATTGTGATTATTATCTGTTTCATTATAATTTTATTTTATCTACTCTTTTTTGTTTCTCTTATATATATATATTTTTTTTTTCTCTTCATGACATATACATATCAATATATATATATATATATATATATATATATATATATATATATATATATATATATATATATATATCTATATATGTATGTATATATATATATATATATATATATATATATATATATATATATATATATATATATACATATATAAATATAGATAGATAGATATAGATATAGATAGATGTGTATATATACAAATTCTTAACTTTTTAAATTTGCGGATACATAGAGAGATAGAGACAGACTGAAAAATAGATAGATGAATATATGAATTGTGATTAATAATGATAATAATAATGATTTTCTTTCTCCCCCTTCTCTCCCTCTTCCTCCCTCCTCCCTCCTCTCTCTCTCTCTCTCTCTCTCTCTCTCTCTCTCTCTCTCTCTCTCTCTCTCCCTCTTCCTCCATCACCTCTCTCTCTCCCTCTCTTTCTCTCTCTCTCTCTTCCTCCATCCTCTCTCTCACTCTCTCTCTCTCTCCTATTCTTTCTCGCTCCCCTCCTTTACCCCCCCCCCCCCCCCCACCCTCACCCCTCACCCACCCTCCACCCCCTCACACCCTACCCTTCACCCCCCTTCCCCTTCTTCCCCCCAAAATCTCTCTCCACCAGGTCTCCCAAAGCAAGAGGGCAGGCTGAGTCAGAGAACATGCAGGTCGCCTGGCAAGGCCGGGAAAGCAGGTCGCGGAGGTCAGAAAGGCCGACCCGGGGACTTCGGACCTGACGGACCTGATGGGGAAAAGGGCTTACCCGGGGGGAGTCTCCCTGGGTTCAAGGGAGTGGTGGGGGATCCAGGTGAGTCAGGGAGGATGAGGATGAGTCAGGGAGGATGAGGATGATGAGTCAGGAGTCAGGGAGGAGTATGAGTCAGCGTGATGAGTCAGGGAGGATGAGGATGAGGATGATGAGTCAGGGAGGATGAGTCATGAGTCAGGGATGAGGATGATGAGTCAGGGAGGATGAGTCATGAGTCAGGGATGAGGATGTGTCATGAGTCAGGGATGAGGATGAGTCATGAGTCAGGGATGAGGATGAGTCATGAGTCAGGGAGGATGAGTCATTAGTCAGGGAGGATGAGGATGATGAGTCAGGGAGGATTATGAGTCAGCAGGATGAGTCGGTTGCAAAGTTGGAGGAGTTAGCATGAATTACAATGTTGGATGAGTCAGGATGAGTCAATTGCAAGATTAAATGGTAAAACTCTGGTGAAGATGTGATAATTGATGATCAAACAGATCATTAGCCTCCACGTGAGTGAAGACAATGAATAAACCACTCACCCTCATGATCAAGACAGACAAACCTCCCTCTTATCATGAGTAAGATGAGTAAAGACAAGAGAACCTCTCAGACAACTATCACATGATGAAGACAGACAAACAAACGAAAAAGCCATCTCACCCAGATGATATAAGATGATAAACATGGAGAGTAACCCCCCTCCCTTCCCCCCTCACAAGGTTTCCCAGATGCCCAGGGAGAAGAGATGGACTTCAGGTACAGAAGGTCGCGAGGACCCGCCGGGGACAACGTCCTGAGACGCGGCCCACCAGGAGACGAGTGATCGGAAGTCCAGGTAAATAGTAATTGGGTTCCACAGATGGAGTTAACTGAAGATGATTCATAGGTGGGTTGGGGCGGGGGGGGGGTTTATGGGGAATTGGTTTTCGAGGGTGAGTTTATAGGGTGGGTGGGGGTTTGAGGGTGGGTTAGCGATGCGGGTTGCAGGATTGGGGGAGTTATGGAGTGCCGGTTCAAAGGGTGGGTTGGGGGTTTTATGGGGTGGAGTCAGGTGGGTTAGTGCGATGAGTTATGGGGTTTATAAATTGGAAGTTCGAGGGTAGTTGGTGGGTTATGGGGTTTATGTTGGAGTGGAGAGGTTTCAAGGGTGGAACAGAGGGTTTATGGTGCGTTAGGGTTTATGGGAGTGCGGGTCGAGGTTTATAAAGTGATTGCACGATGAGATTTCAAAGGTGGGTTGATGCTTGCAGTTATACGAAGAGTTTATAGAATTATGAGTTTACTCGAAAAGAGTGGGTTAGGAGGTTATATGCAGTGCAGTTAAGTTCAGATGCAGTGCGTGGGTTTCGAGGTGGGTTGGTGGGTTATAGGAGGGTTTATGGGGTGGGTTGTGGTAGGTTAGGAGTTGGGAGTAGGTTAGGTAGGTTTCAGGTGAGCTGGTGGGTTATGGGAGTTTTGTAAAGTGAGTTAGTGGGGGGTTTATGGGGTAGATTTGGGTTTCTGAGTGGGATTTGGTGGGTTCCTAGGGTTTATGGGGTGGTTAAAGGTGGGTTGGGGGTTTATGGAGTGGTTAGGTTTATAAAGGGCCTGAGTCAGAAGTTTATAGGGTGGGTTGATGGGTTATGGGGTTTATGGGATGGGTTCGAGGGTGGTTCGAGAGTTAAGAATTGGGTTGGGGATTTAAGATTGTGGGTTGGCAGATAGGTTGGTAGGTTTGAGGGTAGGTTTTGAGGGTAGGTTGAAGTTTCTCAGGTGGTCAGAAAGTTCTCTGGGTGGTTAGGTAGTTTCAGGTGGGTTGGTGAGTTCTAGGGTTTTATGGGGTGGGTTAAAGGAGTGCAGTTGCAAGGAGAGGAGGAATGAAGAATAGATCAAGAAGTCAAGTGTTTGGTGTGATGGATCAAAGCTTTTTAAATATTAAACTCTTTAAATATTTTTTTAAAAAATTAAATATTTTTTAAATATTTAGATGATATAGATATTTAAATGTTTTTAAATGTTGAGCTTATTTTTATTTTTTTAAACATTTGAATATTTTAATTTTTAAACGTTTCAATATTTCCACCTTTTTTCGTATTTGAATATCTAATCACCCCAAATATTTTAAATTTTGAATTTTTTAATATTTAAAATATTTTAATTTGAATTTTTAATATTTAATATTTGAATATTTTAATTCATTTTTTTTTATTAGATGTTTTAAACTTTTTTAAGTAATTTGAAATTTGGGCTGACTTATAAAGTCAAGGCTTAAATTCTTAAGAACACGAACGGGCCTTAAATTGTTAAAATTAAAGATGCGATCTTTTATGCAATCAATTCAAGGGATTTTAGGGTAACGCGAGTCTTACAATTTTAAAGGATTTTTAGGTAATTGGATCTTAAGAGAATTTAAGGGATCTTGTTGAAGTTTTAAGGGATCTCTAGGGATTTTAAGGGACTCAAATTGGATCTTAAGGGTTTTTAAGGGTTTTTAAGAGAATTTTGAGTCGGGGGTTTATTTTTTCTCTTTTATTTTTATTTTTTATATTTAATATCATAAATATATAATTAGTAATTTCTAATTAATAGTGAAGTTATTAATAATCATCCTATCATAATTCTATTTATTATTTCGGTTATAATATATGTATATATATAATTGTCGTTTATTATTATTGTTATTATTATTATTATTATTTATTTATTGTCATTCTTGTTATTGCGATTATATTATGTTATATAGCATTATATTATTCTTATGGTTACATCATTACCATTACCTAGCCTAACCCTTGCCCAACCTACTAACCCCATTCTACCCCCTACCCTAACTCATCCCCATAACTCCTTCTACCATACAACCCCCACCACTAACCCTACACCTAACAACCATCCCCCAACCTAATCGCATTGTACCTATTGCTTCCCCTTCACACAACATACTTTATTATGATGACCCAACCCCAACCCCAACCCCTAACCCTTCACCATAACAGCAACATGACCTCTCTGACTCTCTGACCTTCTTCAACCAACAGGTCCAAGGGATTCCGTGGCGATGTGGGACGACCTGGCGTGACCTTACCCCCCGGATTACCAGGTCGTCGAGGTGACCAAGGTGATGTGGGTTTCCGAGGTCTTCCTGGAGTGACAGGTGACCTCGGATTGGCTGGTGACCCGGGGTTAAATGGGTCATTGGGTGCCGAGTTCAAGGTGAGAGGGAGAGAGTGAGAGGGGGTGAAGAGGAGAATAAATGAGGAGGAGAGAAAGGAGGAAAGGAGAAGAGGGGACGGGGAGATGAGAGGGAGTGAGAGAGAGGGAAGAAAGAGAGAGGACGAGAGATAGGGAGAAAGGGAGTGAGAGGGAGAGAGGGAGGGAGGGAGGGGGAGGGAGAGGAGAAGAGAGGAAGTGGAGAGAAAGGGATTGAAGGTGAGAGGGAGTAAGAGAGGGAGAGGGAATGAGAGAGAGAGGGGGAGAGTGAGAGGGGAAGGGGGAGGGAGTGAGAGAGAGGGAGAAAGAGAGGGACGGGGAGATGAGAAGGAAGAGAAAGAGAGGGAGAGAGAAAAGTTAGAGTGAAGAAAGAAAGAGTGGCAAGGGAAATAAAAGGAAGAATAGAGAAAGACGAAAGAAAGGAGAGAGAGATATTATCTGTATTCTTGTTATCCTCAGTTTAATATTATCATTATTATTATCATTATTATTATTATCATTATCACCTCTTTCAATGATCACTTTCATTGTTATATTTTTGTCTATTTTAGAATAATCATTCTAATGATGATGATGATGACTATAATGATAATGATTATAATAATGATGATAATAATAAAAATTATAATAATAAGGATGACAACGTTTATCATGATAGTTATCATATTTTTTTAATTGATATCATTATAATCATCATAATTTTTATTATTATCATTATCATTATCATCATTATTATAATCACCTTCATCATGATTATAGTCGTTATGATTGTCATCACCACATCATCACCACCATCACATCACATCACCCTCACCACCATCACATCATCACCAACACCATCACATCACATCACCCTCACCACCATCACCACCATCACCACCCTCACCACATCACCCTCACCACCATCACATCATCATCACCATCACATCACACCACCATCATCATCATCTACCATCACATCACACCATCACCGCATACCTCACCGGAAAACAGCGGGAAACCCCCGGCTTGCCTGGACTGCATGTGGCCTGGAATTCCTGGAAGCCGAGGGGGCAGCCTTGATCCTGCCTGGGTACGTGCATCGTGGTTATATCATGCACTCGGCGCGTGCGTGCATGTAAATAGATAGGCCACCGGGTATGTGCGTACGGGTAATGACATGGCGTCCCACCGGGGATAATATTATCGTATAGGAGATAATAAATATCCGGCCCGATATATATACAAATATAGATATGTAATAATTACAGATAATAATATGGCGATACAGATAATATTAATACTGATACAGATATGTATGCGTGGATATACGATATAGAATATATATCTGGCCCTGAATAATGTGTCGGGATATGGGATGTAATAGATACAGATATGTAATGCGTACAGGTATGTGCGATATAGATATGTGTGTACAGATATGTGTGCATTACAAAGATAATAATGCGTATAGATATATTAATAACGTATATAGATATGCATTTTGAATATGTATATATTGCGTATAGATATGTCACAGTATTACAGATATGTAATATGATATAGATAATAATAATGTGATATAGATAATAATGTGTACAAATAATAATAAATAATGAATAATTATTATCCCATTTTTGGAATATAATATTTTAATAATAGATATATTAATAAAGTATAGATATAATAATAATTACAGACATAATATAAATACAAATAATATTGTTTATTAATAGATAATATTAATACATTATAAATAATATTATTAAATATAGATAATATTAATATTACGAATAATAATAGGATATAGATATAATGCGTACGGGAATAGTAATAAGATATAATAATAGATAGTATGTATATAAGATATAATATTAATATTTATTAAATAGATATTATATGCATTATAGATATAACATAAAATTTTAAAAATCTAATATTAATAAGTACAGATATGTGCGATACAGACATGCATAGACATGTATATATACACATGCATAGTTTATATAATAATAAATGCGATACATGCATACATACATACATAGACATATGCATACCGTGTACAAACACACACATGACAGCATGCACATGCATACATACTGCTGCCATCACGTACAGATAGACATGCTATGAACATACATACACATATACATACATATACAAACACACAGACATAGATACATACGTACATACATACATACATACAGAAAGACATACAGATATACACACATACCGACATACATACAGACAAACAGACAGACAGACATACATAGACATATACATATACATACACACATCCATAGATATATACATACACATACATACATACAAACACACACGCACAAACAAACACACGCACACGCATACATACATGCATACATACACATACACATACAAACACACACACACAGACATAGATGCATACATACATATATTGTGTATATATATATATATATATATATATATATATATATATATATATATATATATATATATATAGAGAGAGAGAGAGAGAGAGAGAGAGAGAGAGAGAGAGAGAGAGAGAGAGAGAGAGAGAGAGAGAAAGAGAGAGAGAGAAAGAAAGAGAGAGAGAGAGAGAGAGAGAGAAAGAGAGAGAGAGAGAGAGAGAGAGAGAGAGAGAGAGAGAGAGAGAGAGAGAGAGAGAGAGAGAGAGAGAAAGAGAGAGAGAGAGAGAGAGAGAGAGAAAGAGAAAGAGAGAGAGAGAGAATAAGAGAAATATCTCATTTTCCCCCCCAAATCATTTCTCAATTCCCCCCCAAAAAAACGAAAAAAGAAAAAACTTACACCTCCTCCTCTTTCTTCTTCTTCTTCTTAACATCCTCCTCTTTTTCTTAAACCTCCTCCTCTTCCTCTTCTTCTTCTTGAACCTTCTCTTCTCGAACCCCCTCCTCTTCCTCCTCCTCCTCTTCTTCTTCTTAAACCACCTCCTCTTTTTTCTTCTTCCTCCTCCTCCTCCCCTTCTTTTTCTTCTTCTTCTTCCTCCTCCTCCTCCTCCTCCTCCTCCTCCTCCTCTTCTTAAACCACCTCCTCTCTATATTCTTTTTCTTCTTCTTCCTCCTCCTCCTCTTTCCCCCTCCTCCTCCTCCTCTTTCCCCCTCCTCCTCCTCCTCCTCTTTCCCCCTCCTCCTCCTCCTCTTTCCTCCTCCTCCTCCTCCTCCTCTTCTCATTCTCAATATCTTCTTCTTTTTCTCGAACAGGTGGCCTCGGAGGAACTGGCTTCATGGGCAAGCCAGGACGCGACGGCGCAAAGGGCATAGGTGGCTTACCAGGGACAGATGGCCGACCGGGGCCAGCTGGCCGGCAGGGGGCGAGAGGAGAACCAGGTGCTCGGGGCTTCGATGGAAGTGTGGGACCAGCTGGACAGCCAGGTGAGTGAGTGGGAAGAGAGGGGACTGAGGGAAGAGGAGGGGACTGAGGAAAGAGAGGGAGGAAGGGGAGGGGAGTGAGAGGGAGAGGGGAGGAGGGAGTAAGGGGGACAGAGGGGAGTGAAGGAGAGGGAGGGGGAAGAGGGTTAGAGGGAGGAGTGAGGAGACGGAGGAGGTAGAGGAGAGGGATGGGGGAGGAGGAGAGGAGGAGGAGGGAGGAGGAAGGGGAGAGGGGGAGGAGGGACGGGTGGGGAAGGGGTAGAGGGAGGGAGAAGAGGGAGAGGGATGAGGAAGGGTGAGGAGGAGGGAGTGAGGAGGAGGGATGGGTGGGAGGGGAAGAGGAGGGAGGGAGGAGGTAGAGTGGAGAGGGAGAGGTACAGAAAGGAAGAAGGAAGAGAGAGGAGGAGGGATGAGAGAGGAAGAGTAGGAAGGAAGGATGAGGGATGGGGAAGAAAGTGGGAGGGAAGGAGGAGGGAGAGGGAGAGAGGGAAGAAAGAGGGAGAGAGAATAAGGGGAGAGGGAGGAAGGGTGGAGGGGAAAGGATGAGAGGGAGGAGGGAAGAGAGGGAAGGTTAGATGGATGAGAGAGGGAGGTAGAAAGAAAAGAGGGGAATGAGGGGGAGAGGGAAGAGAGGGGAAGGGGAGAGGAAGAGAGGGAAGAGGAGGGAGGGAAGAGAGGGAGAGAAGAGGAAAAGGAAAAGGGGAGAGGGAAGAGAGGGGGAAGGGGGAAGGGAAGAGAGGGGGAAAGGAGAAGAGGAAGAGAGAGGGAAAGAGAGAGGAAAGAGAGAGAGAGAAGAGGGAAGGAGAGGGAGGGAAGGGGGGAGAGGGAAGAGAGGGGGGGGGAAGGGGGGAGAGGGAAGAGAGGGGGAAGGGGGAGAGGGAGAGGAAGGGGAGAAGGGAAGAGAGAAGAGAGAGAGGAAGAAGAGAAGGGAGAGAGAGAAGGGGAAAAGGGGGAGAAGGGAGAGGGAAGAGGGGGAAGGGGGAGAGGAAGAGGAGAGGAAGAAGAAAGGAAGAGAGAGAGAAGAGGAGAGGGGGGAAGGGGGAATGAGAGAGAAGGGGAAGAGAGAGGGGGAAGGGGGAGAGGGAAAGAGAGGGGAATGAGGGAGAGGGAAAGAGAGGGGAAGGAGAGGGAAAAGGGGAAAAGAGAGGAAGAAAGGGGAAGGGGAGAAGGGAAGAGAGGGAAAGGGGGAGAGGGAAGAAGGGGAAGGAGAGGGAAGAGAGGGGGAAGGGGGAGAGGAAGAGAGAGGGGGAAGGGGGAGAGGGAAGAGAGGGGGAAGGGGGAGAGGGAAGAGAGGGGGAAGGGGGAGAGGGAAGAGAGGGGGAAGGGGGAGAGGGAAGAGAGGGGGAAGGGGGAGAGGGAAGAGAGGGGGAAGGGGGAGAGGGAGTAAAGAGAGGGAACGAAGGGGAGAGAAGGAAAGGGAGAGGGAGAGAGAGAGAGGATGGGAAGGGAGAGGAGGTGAGAAGGAAAAAAAGGTAATAGAGAAAGAGATGAATAGATAGATAGATAGATAGATAGATAAACAGACTGATAGATAAACAAATAGATAATGAGATAAATTGAAGAATATATGACATAGATAATTGATATATTAATGAGTGATAGGTAGATAGACATACAGATAAATAGATAAAGAGAAAGATAGATAAATATGTAGATAAATAGATAGAGAGAGAGACAGACAGATAAATAGATAAATAGAAAGGTAGATAAATATGTGGATAAATAGATAGAGAGAGAGACAGATAGATAAATAGATAAACAGAAAGATAGATATAAATATGTGGATAAATAGATAGAGAGAGAGACAGACAGATAAGAGATAGAAGAAGCAGAAGATAGATAAATATTTAGATAAATAAAATGAGTAGATAGAACCACTACAGATAAATAGATAAAGAGAAAGATAGATAAATATGTGGATAAATAGATAGAGAGAGAGACAGACAGATAAATAGATAAACAGAAAGATAGATAAATATGTGGATAAATAGATAGAGAGAGAGACAGACAGATAAATAGATAAACAGAAAGATAGATAAATATGTGGATAAATAGATAGAGAGAGAGACAGACAGATAAAGAGATAAACAGAGAAAGATAGATAAATATAAACTTGGATAAATAGATGAGAGAAAGACAGGCAGAATCAATGGTAAATTAACGAAGGTAGATAAATATGTGGATAAATAGATAGAGAGAGACAGACAGATAAAGAATCGATAGATAAACAAATCATCAATCGAGCGTTGGGTTCACCAGTTATCGTCGGTGCCGTATCGTTCACCGCAATAGCATATCCACATAAGCGCTTACACTTGCACACAAATAACCACACCATAACACAATGCCCAGTCTTTCCAGCCCTGTGCCACGCCACTTGCGCCCTATGCCCTAATAACACGCCTTTATTGCCCAATACTTCTGCCCACCTCCGCGCAACCTTTGATGCCCACCAGTGCCAGATGCCCGCGCTATGCCCCCTTTGTGCCCGCCCTCTCCTGCCATTCACCAAATGCCCACCGCCCATGCTGATACTCATGCCCTAACTCGCCACCCTTTTTACGCCTATGCCCGCGCACCTTTGATATGCCAGTAACGTAGCACTGTGCCCCACCACGCCACCCACGCCCAGTAACACTGTATGTACTTGCCTGTCACTACCACCTTTTTCATCGCCACCTGCCACGCCCTTTCTTCTTGCGCTTGCGCCGATACCCGCACCGCCCTCACCCGCCACCCAGTACTTGCACCATGCCCAGTACCGCCCTTGCGATACCACCTTCCCGATATTCCACCGCCCTTGCACGCACCGTCGCCGCTGCCCACGCTATTTCATTACACTATTCTTCCCGCCATTACGCCCGCCACGCTGCCCTGCCGTACTGTGCCCCACCACATGCTGGTATGCACGCTGTACACGCACGCCATGCTCATGCCCTTCTTCCACCCACCATATGCCTATGCCCCAATGCCCACTTGCACCATGCCACACCACTTGATATGCGCCTGTCCACCCACCCGCTGAGGCCACGCCCGCTCGATTGTACCACAACCTTTTAGCGCCTGATGCCCGTGCCCTATGCGCCCACGCCTATTTATTGCCGCCTGCCACCACCCGCATCGCTCTTCCCGCCACTTTTTTGATACTTGCGCCATGCCCGATGCCATTGCCCACCTTGCCTTTGCCGCCTTTCGTCGCTCGCCACCCACCAGTGCGATATTTTGCCCACTTGTTATTGCGCCACCCCAGTATGCACCGCCATGCCGCGTACCTGTGCTGATGCCCGCATACAGTTCACGAGCACGTTGGCTGCCGGACCCCACAGGAGTCAGGGAGTATCTGTCTCAACCTACAGGGAGATAACCTCCCCAGCGTGTCCTCTGGGGTCACAGCTTCTCTGGCAGGGCTACTCGCTGCTCCACGTTATGGGAGACCATCGGGCTCATGGCCAGGATCTGGGTGAGTTTGGGGCGGGGAGGATGAGGGGGGGGGAGGGGTGAGGGTGAGGGGGGGGTGAAGGGGAGAGTGAGTGAGAGGGAAGGGGAGTGAGAGAGGGAAGTGAGTGATCTGGGTGAGTTTGGGGCAGGAGGGTGAGGAGTGAGTGGTGAAAGGGGGAGAGGCTGAGAACAGAAAAGAAGAAGGGGTGAGTAGAATGGGAGGAGAAGTGGTAGGGGAGAGGGGTGGGAAATGAAAAGGGTGGGAGGTGAAAGAATGAAGGAGAGTGAGAGAGCGAAGGAGAGGTGAAGAAGAAGAGGTGAGAGAAAGTAGAGGGGATGCAAGGCGAAAGTGAAAAGAGGTAGAAAGAAGTAGAAGAGTGAAGAAAGGAAGGAAGGGAGTGAAGAGAGAAGGAAGTGAAGAGAGAAAGAAATCCGAAGGAGAGTGAAAGGAAGGAGCTGAGAGAGAGGAAGGGTAGAGGAAGAGAGAATGAGGGGGGAGTGAGAGAGGAAGGGGAGTGAGAGAGAGAATGAGGGGGGAGTGAGAGAGGGAAGGAGTGAGAGGAAGGAAGAGAGAGGGGAGTGAGAGAGGGAAGGGAGTGAGAGAGAGAGAATGAGGGGGAGTAGAGAAAGTAGAAGAGGAGTAGAAGGGAAGAAGTGAAGAGAAGAAAGTAGAAGAGAAAGAGTGAAAGAAGAGAGAATATGAGGGGGTAGAGAAGAAGTGAAGAGAGTGAGAGAGGGAAGGAGTGAGAGAGAGGGAGTAGAGAGGGAAGGGGAGTGAGAGAGAATGAGGGGGGTGAGAGAGCAGAAGAGGGGAGTGAGAGAAGAAGGAAGTGAAGAAGAGAATGAGGGGGAGTGAGAAGATGAGGGAGTGAGAGAGAGAGAGAGAATAGAGGGTAGAGAGAGTGAGGAAAAGTGAGAAGAGGGAAGAAGGAGAGTGAGAGAGTGAGAGAGAGAGGGAAGAGAGGAGAAGTGAGGGAGTGAGAGAGAGAAGAGAGAGGAAAGAGTGGGAGAGAAGAGGAAGGAGTGAGGAAGAGTGAGGGGAGTAATGATGAGAAGAGGAGACAGAGAGAAAGGGAAGGGGAGAGGGGAGAAGAGGTAAGGGTAGGAAAGAGGGAGTAAGAAGAAAAGAGAGAGACAAGAAAAGAGAAGAGTGGAAGTGATGAGAGGGAAGGAGTGAGAGAGAGAAATTGAAGTGAAAGTAGAAATTGAGAGAAGGTAGAGAAAAGGGGGGAGGATGATATGAAGAGAATTGGAAGGAGAGGAAGAGAGAGAGAGAGAGAGAGAGAATGAGGGGGGGGAGTGAGAGAGTGAGTGAGTCAGAGGAAGGGTGGAAGAAGTGAAAGAAGGAAGAGAAGTGAGAGAGATGAGAGAGAGGAAGAGTGAGAGAGGAAGGTGGGAGAGAGAGGGGAGTGAAGAGTGGTGGAGGTAGAGTGGGGAAGGGGAGAGAGAGAGGAGTGAGGAGGGGGAAGGAGTGAGAGAGAGAAGGAAAAGGGAGGGAAATTAAAAATTCGAGAAGAAATTAGAGAAAGAAAGTAGAAAGAGAGGGGGAGTGAGTGAGTGAGGAGGGGAAGGAGTGAGAGAGAGGAAGGTGAGTGGGAAGTGAAGAACGGGAAGGGAGAGAGAGAGTGAGAGAGAGAGAAAAGGGGGGGGGGAGGGGATGGTACTAGAAGAAGATGAGCAGAGAAAGTAGAAAGAGAGAGAGAGAGAGAGCCACCTAATAAACTCATTAAAAAAAAACAGCTAATTACAGGTGCGCCAAACTCATTTTAAAAAGCTTAATTAAATAAAAATAAGTTCATTTTAAAAGGATTAATTA
>BOPN01003298.1:22500-25000 GCA_017312705.2 Penaeus japonicus | reverse complement strand
CCGCCCTCGAGCTCGAGGACCAGTTCCGCAAGCCCGAGCAGCTCACCCTCAAGGCTGGCGATCTCAAGTCGAAGGTCAGTCGCTGCAACGTCTGTCTGAGGCGGAGAGGTGGAGGAGGAGCTTCTGCTGGAGGACGAGGTGGTGCTGGAGGACGAGGTGGTGCTGGAGGACGAGGTGGATTTGGAGGAGGAGATGCTGGAGGACGAGGCGGATTTGGAGGAGGAGATGCTGGAGGACGAGGTGGATTTGGAGGAGGAGCTACTGGGAGGACGAGGCGGATTTGGAGGAGGAGATGCTGGAGGACGAGGTGGTGGATTTGGAGGAGGTGGAGGTGCTGGAGGACGAGGCTGGAGGACGAGGTGGATTTGGAGGAGGAGATGCTGGAGGACGAGGTGGTGGATTTGGAGGAGGAGATGCTGGAGGAAGAGGTGGATTTGGAGGAGGAGGAGGAAGCTTTGGAGGTGGAGGACGAGGTGGAGGAGGAGGTGGAAGCTTTGGAGGTGGAGGACGAGGTGGAGGTGGAGGAGGAGTTAGCTTCGGCACAGGAGGCCGAGTAAGTGGAGAAGGATCATTCAGCTTCGGTGGAAGAGGGAGTGGAGGAGCAGGTGGAGCGGCTCAAGGTGGATCACGCAACGACCTGGACGACACCTACGACCAAGGGAGGGACGAGTACGACTACGGCTTCGAGGACGAAGGTGGAAGAGGTGGAGGAGGAGGAGGAGGAGGAGCAGCAGGTGGAGGGGACGGGTACGGGTTTGACTTCGAGTACGGGAGAGAAAGTGGAAGAGGAGGTGGAGGTGGAGGAGCAGCAGGTGGAGGGGACGGGTACGGGTTCGACTTCGAGTACGGGAGAGAAAGTGGAAGAGGAGGTGGAACGTTCCGTACTCCACCTCCAGAATATAACATTCAAGATGAAAGACGATATCGATTCGGTGGTTAAGTGAATCTTTCGCTCTCTCTTTCTCTCTCTCTCTCTCTCTCTTTCTCTCTCTCTTTCCCTCTCTCTCTCTCTCGATCTTTCTCTCTCTCTCTCTCTCTCTCTCTCTCTCTCTCTCTCTCTCTCTCTCTCTCTCTCTCTCTCTCTCTCTCTCTCTCTCTCTCTCTCTCTTTCTCTCTCTATCGAGCTTTTTCCTTTCTTTCTTTCTCTCTTTCTGCCTATTTCACTCTCTCTCTCTTTCTCTCTTGCTCTCTCTCTCTCGCTCTTTCTTTCTCTCTTTCTCTCTCTCTCTCGCTCTTTCTTTCTCTCTTTCTGACTATTTCACTCTCTCTCTCTTTCTCTCTTGCTCTCTCTCTCTTTCTTTCTCTCTTTCTGCCTATTTCAAAATATCTTCAATAAAAAAAAAAAAAAAATTCTTCTGTTTTTATATATGTATTTTTTTTCTTTTCAATCCCTTTTTTTTCTTCTTCTTCTTCTTCTTCTTTTTTAATTTTTTTTATCTTTTTTTTTATTTGTATATATCTTTATTTTTTTTTCTTTTTTTAACTATTGATTTTTTTTTCAATAATTAGCATAACTTTCATTATTTTTATTATTATAATGATTATGATTATAATTAATTGTTGGTTATAATTATAATAGTTATAATTAATTTATTATTGATTATTGTGAATGCTATTATTTTTTTATTATAATTTTTATTAATATTATTAATATTATTATCATCGCTATCATTATTTTCATAACAATATATATGATTTTGAAGTAAGAAAAAAATAAAGAAAAAATATTTACAATTTTCAGTATCATAATTCCATTTTTTCCCCAAAAATGGAATATATTTTATTATATATTTTTTCCATTTGATAA
Organism: Penaeus japonicus; assembly: GCA_017312705.2. Taxonomy (NCBI): domain Eukaryota; kingdom Metazoa; phylum Arthropoda; class Malacostraca; order Decapoda; family Penaeidae; genus Penaeus; species Penaeus japonicus. The sequence goes on along the minus strand of BOPN01003298.1, from coordinate 23,193 downwards.
ATGTTAATATTAATTAGATTAATGAATATTAATATCAATTAATTAATTCTGTAGATAAATTGAATCCCTGTTTCCTTTGACTCGAAGTGACCGTTATTTTGTCTAAGTCAATATCTCTTTAAAATAGGTTCTAAGTTTAAAAAATATATATGTAATCCATCATCACTGCCATGTTTGTGCTAAATGTGTTTTTTTTTTCGATCTTTCTCTCACTCTTTCTCTCAGTTTTGCTCAATTGTTTTGTTTCTTCTTTTTTTTTTTGTTCTGTCTCTCTCTCTTTCTCTTTTTCTCATGTCTTTTTCCTCTTTTTTGTTCAATCTCTTCTCTCTCTCTCTCTCACTCACATTCTCTCTCTCTCTCGCTCCCTCTCTTTCTCTCTCTCTCTCTCTCTCTCTCTCTCTCTCTCTCTCTCTCTCTCTCTCTCTCTCTCTCTCTCTCTCTCTCTCTCTCTCTCTCTCTCTCTCTCTCTCTCTCTCTCTCTCTCTCTCTCTCTTAGTATTGTAGTAATTTTTCCTATATATCAATATATTTTTTTTTCTTTTAATTATGAATTTTTATTTTTTATCTTCATTTTTGTAGCAAATTGTCTGTAATTTTTAAGATAAATAAAAATTGTAAAAAAAAAGAATACATTTGATTATATATATAAAAAAAATCGTTTGTATACACACACATACATACATAAGCTTTGGT
>BOPN01003297.1:150000-152500 GCA_017312705.2 Penaeus japonicus | reverse complement strand
GCATATATATATATATCACAGCGCTACCACAGGTATCGTATCCCGGTTACAAGACGTTCCCCCATCTTTGGTTATGTGTTAATCAATCTTCCAGTTTCCTTCACTCAGACAGGACGAAAGTGTCTGACACATCAGCTGGTACTACTAAATGCATCTCCTTCCTAGAGAGCAGTCCGGTTCACTCTTGGGAATCAATCTTCTGGGCATCAAATGCGAGACCCACGGAACTGCACGCAGACTAGTAGCAAGTTTGCCACCGAAGGTCACACTGGTATCTCGTCAACACGCATTCATTGTGTTGTTTCTTGCTTATAAAGCCTGCAACAAAATCTAGAATACCAAGTTCTAGCCCTTGGAAATCCAAAACTATATTCCTTTCAAACAGGGAGGTGACAGCCCATTCGTCTGCTCTCGTCAGCCCAAAACGCTCCCTTTATGTAAATCATCTTAAGGCAAGACTAGCAAAAATCTAGGATTAATGATCACAGAAGCAGGTGACACACATTAACACCGGGTGTCAAGGAACATACCCCGTGGTAATCGAAACGAGTGAGTCCTTTACACTTTAACGGGTTTCCGCCTCTCTTTTCCAGCAAGCTCCTCCTCCCCCTCCTGAAATTAATTTATGATTAAAAATCCACCTTCCAAATTATCCAAGGACTTATCCCAGTGCCTTTACTCTGTTCCAATGCCATTGTTTTTTTTTTTTTTTTTTTTTTTTTTGTTTTTAAGCTTCACTGGTTCTCGCGCTTTCCACGGTTCTACGGCTCCACGCTCCTCAAGATACCTAACGACTCATCTCAAAATGGATTTACTCTCTTTCGTTTGCGTTCTATCTTTTCCTCATAGTCACTGGTTCTCCTGGTTGCCAAGGTTCTCCTGTGGTTCCACGCCCCCACGGGCAGTTACTAACGAGACAGACGGTTCCCAAACGCCCGCTCCCGAGACACCATCTCCCTAGAAGGACGAGGGCGCCGCCGCCGCCGCCCCCGCCGCCGCCGCCATCGCCGTCTGGTGTCCGTTGGACTCGGCCAGGTCGGGGCCGAAGAGCGAGCACAGGCCGATGTCGGCGTCGGTGTCGTCCACGCGAGGCTGCTTGGGCCGCGGGTTCTTGAACATGGGCGGCAGGTTGTTCATGTGGACTTCCTTCTTGAAGGCTTGGCCCACGTTGCGACCCACGATCTGAAACGGAGGAGCGGGGATCGAGTCTCACTCGGAGGGATTACTATATCGCCCCCCCCCCACCCCTACCCCCATTGTTTGGATCTAGGAATCCAAGCTGAAGAACTTGGATTCCTAGATTCCTAGATTCCTTGGATTCCTAGAAGAGGTATCGGTGAGGGATAATCCACCTCTTTTATATGAAGATAAAAAAAAAGAAAAAAGAAAAAAAGAAAAAGAAAATGCTTCAAACACACATAATAATAATAATAATAATAATAATAATAATAATAATAATAATAATAATAACAATAATAATAATAATAATAATAATAATAATAATAATAATAATAATAATAATAATAATAATACTAATACTAATACTAATACTAATACAAATAATAATAATAATAATAACAACAATAACAACAATAATAACAATAATAATAATAATAATAATAATCACCTCAATGACCAGCCTCTTGAAGTTATCCTTCTTGATCTTCTCCGTCTTGCTGTTCTTAGCGGCCGAGTTCGTGGCGAGGAGCTTCTCCTCGAAGCGCTGGACGTCCTCAGCCGACACGCCAGGTAGGCCTAAAAGCACCTGGAGGGGGGAGGGGGGAGGGAGGGGGAGGGGGGAGTGACACAGACACGTCAGAATTTCATCAAATTGGAACAAAAAAGTTGTTGACGTGCGGGAACACGCACATTTCCCTTCATTCATTTACTCATTCATTCACAAAATATCATACACGTGCTCATTGCAGATTATCTATCTTTGGTTCTCTCCTCGACCCTTTCTGTTGATTAATGCACTCGCTTGATTATTGAATTACTCACGCCCAAAATAAAATCCTAGTGAGAGAAAAAAAAACTAAAGAATATATAAATAGATACATATATAAATAATAATCAGCATAAAATCAATAATAATAATAGTAGTAGTAATAGTAACAGCAAATAGTAATAGCAATAGTTATAGTAACAGTAACAGTAACAGTAACAGTAACAGTAACACTAATAGTAGTAGTAATAGTAATAGTAATAGTAATAGTAATAGTAGTAATAATAATAATAATAATAATAATAATAATAATAATAATAATAATAATAATAATAATAATAATAATAATAATAATAATAATAATAATGATAATGATAATGATGATAATAATAATAATGATGGTGATGATAATAATTATAAAAATGATAACAATAAAAATAATAATAATAATAATAATAATAATAATAATAATAATAATAATGATGATAACAATAACAATAATAATAACAATAATAATAATAATAATAATAATAATAATAATAATAATAATAATAA
>BOPN01003297.1:140000-142500 GCA_017312705.2 Penaeus japonicus | reverse complement strand
AAATGAGATACAAAAACTAACATTTTTTTTTTATTGACTTCTTGTGTTTATTTCATTCTTATGAGCTTGTTTCTATTCCATCATACTTACACAAACATAAACATAAAACAGATATTCTGCTTGTGTGTTTGTATGTGTGTGGTCCCTTTAGCATCTGTGCATGTGTGTATACATGTGCATGTCAATATGTACAGCTATAATCAAAATCAATATTGGAGAGTAAATACTTTGGTTAAATTTCTAATGCCTCCATCTCAGTGTTTTTCCAACCTCAGTCATAAAAACACTGGGACTTGACTTTCCTTAAACTGTAAAACAAACACACACATACAGGAATTAAACACACAAACTACCACCCCAGACAAAGAATCAAAGATTCAGTCTTCTCCACTGCACTTACATCGACATATTCCCGAGTCAACATCCGGATCAGAAGGTCCTCGAGCATTTCCTGAGTGTCGGTGTTTTCCTCCTCGTACGACCCGCTCTCTATTAGGCTAGTGAGGTGACCCCATCTGGTGCTTAGTCGATCCAACACTGCAGAAGAGATGAATTTAGCCGTCTTTCCTAATTGGTATTAAAGGAATTTCAAAGACCTATTGTTCCAAACCTGTATCAAAATGCGTGAATGAAGTACCATGGGAGTATGCCGACCCTGCAGAATATTCCCATATCTTCATCATACTTAAAGTGCACTTATCACATCATTATTCTTTAGCATACAATAGAGATATTTTTAACTAGGTCTTGCCTGACAGATTGTATTTATGCATTTCCTTCTCTTCTTAGGGAAATGCAATCAAGACTTAATGAATATTCACAACCATAACAACTACAATGACAGGTCTTGCCTAAAGATTAATCCCTTTGTGTTTCTTAAGTCAAGAACTCAAATCAAACAAGGATTTATTTGCTGGCATTGCAATGCAAACAAGGTAAGGAGTAACAGGGTGAAAGACAAAGACAAAGTCAGGGATCAAAAAGATATTAAAGACACAAACAGGTACTCCAATCTGATCCTCATGAACTGGACCTATAACAGGCAAAAAAGGTACAGATAATAACACAGCACTCACTAAATGGACACAGGTGGTTGAGGATGGGTAAGAGCACTGTCTGGTAGCACTGGGGCGGGCACCACTGGATGAAAGGCTTTAGGAATGTGCGAATGATTGGGCGGAGGCGGTAATCTGGTATGAGGTGCAAGTTGGCCAGAGAGGAGTGCACCAGGTAGTCTGTGAGGTGTGGGTGTTGGTAGAACTGGAGGCCGAGAGACGCTCCCGCATTGCCTAGGATGTGATAACAGTTGTCGTGCATCATCGACAGGAAGAACTGCATCCGTTCCAAGGGTTGCTGGACCTGAAATATGGTGAATACTGTTTCTAAGCATTTTGGAGTCTTGACCCAGTAGATTCAATTATCAATCAGGACATTTCTATAAAAGGGTACAAAGGAGTTGCCAATCACTGCTACCTTACCTTTGGAGAATCTATACAAGGATCTGATGAATTAATAGTCGCTAATCCTAATATATTATTTCTCTCTGCCTCTGGCAGGTTATGGGCTTTAGAATATCCTGGTGAGACACAGGCCAATGCCTCAGGATGCCACAGTGCATTAAACAGCCTCACTAAACAGAATAGCTGGTGCAGCAAGGGCATGACATGTGGGGTGGCAGGATTGCGGCAGAAAACAGCCCCAGATTCAGAGCGCTCTAGGATAAATCCGCCACGTTCTGCCACATCTGTGTCAGTGGGGAATTCTGAACGCTTTATCACAGCCATGATCAGGTTGACACAGAATATGATCTGCGCTCGGTTCTGCCCATTTACATCATTCTCACTGGGCTCGACAGGTGCCTTGTCCAGCCCTACGAAGGACATGAAATCCAAGGGAGAGCTAAAGGGCTGCTTCATGGTGAGCCAGATCTCTGACACTGGGCCCAACACCTTGCCAAGGAAGGCACTCTGCTTCTCGAAATTGTGGAAGTGGTTGTTGATGATCATGAGGGCCTCCTGGAGCGTCACCTTCTCCATCTGAGACAGCTCCTGCGGGTTATGGCTCAGGCTGTCCACCACACCATTGATGAAGTCAAAGGCCTCAAGCAAGATGTCCGGGTAGCTGCGCGCGATCTTGACCATGAGAGAGCACCCGTGCCGCCTCACGTTCTTCACCGCCCTACTCCGTGAATCCTTCGTCTGGCCGGGCAAAGAGAAGGTCAGAGCCGAGAAGATTTTGTTGAGCACGTCAGGCAGTACGCTCGGTACCAGCCGGATGAACACAAAGAGCCCTGAGATACAGGAGAGCAGTGTGGACAGAATGAGCGGGTCCGTCGTCTGGTAAGAGAGGCACAGACGCAGCAGCTCCAGCCCACTCTCTGGTGTGGGCTTGTAACCTTCACTCTGCATCACTCTGCTCATCACACTCTCCAAGACCTACAGTGAGCACACAAAGACAATGATAAAAGTTCATCAATGGCATGTTCTTAGGGTGATCCACA
>BOPN01003297.1:97500-105000 GCA_017312705.2 Penaeus japonicus | reverse complement strand
TGCATGCCCTGGAACCCTCCTGAGCCTTGGTAGTTGCCTGTATTGTTGTTGCTGTTGCCATAATTGGGATTTTTCTGTTCACCAAACTGTGGTCCACCCTTCTTCTCTGGAGGTTCCTCACTGGAAGAAAAGCAAGGGAGATGGTTTTGACAGATAGACATGTTGCATTGGAATAAGTAACTATGGAAAAAACTTATGAGAGGACGCTATTCAACTCTGAGGACCTATAACAAATAACATCATTTTTATCAAGTAGTTATCATTTTCATAGCAACAGGCTTGTCAAACTACTAAAGTATCTGCTTTACTTATGCGCACGCACACATGCACGCACACACATATACACACATACAGGCATAGAGTATACACTCAGTCTCAATCATGCATATGTACACACGAATTCACTCATTCACTAACACACACACACAAATAAAAGACAAATGTCCACTCACCTGGCATTAGGATTGAGCAGCTGGTTCTTTTCCTTGATCAGTTTCCTGGCGAACTCAAAGTCTCCAGTAATCTCGGCAATGGCGTCCTCTTCCTCCATTGTGGCAAAGGCATTCTGGATGACGTCGCCTGCCACTTTCTCTGCAGAATTTGAAATCATTGGTCCTCAACTGGACATTGCTTCTAATGTACATTATTATTATTTTTTTTTTTTTTTTTTTTTTTTTTTTTGAGATGGTGACTGAGACTTACACTCTATTGTGTATGTTATCCCTCTTCAAAATCTCAAGTGTATCTGTGACCATCTATTCCTCTGAAGGATTCATGCTGAACAAGTTGAAAACAAAAGAACGAAGGAAAACACACAAATATGCCAAAGGCCTTTCTGCACTTACCGCTTCATCAGGGCTTGCGAAATGTGAAACGGCCTTCGGGATATTTTCGTGTTTTCCTGTGTTTATCTTCGCTGTTTTTTTTTTAAATCTATTCCTCTATAAGTACTGACAACTGGCTATCTATATCAATATATTACTAGCCATCCACATTTATTACAGCCACTTATTCATATAGTTTACTACTGACTTAAATGCATCTATGACTTCATGCACAACAACTAGAATGGTTACATAAAACTCTTTGACTCAGCTGATGAGAGCCAACTGGAACCAACAGGAGGGAAGGAGGGAGGGTCAGAGAAAGAGAGAGAGAGAGAGAGAGAGAGAGAGAGAGAGAGAGAGAGAGAGAGAGAGAGAGAGAGAGAGAGAGAGAGAGAGAGAGAGAGAGAGAGAGAGAGAGAGAGAGAGAAAGAGAAAGAGAAAGAGAAAGAGAAAGAGAAAGAGAAAGAGAAAGAGAAAGAGAAAGAGAAAGAGAAAGAGAAAGAGAAAGAGAAAGAGAAAGAGAAAGAGAAAGAGAAAGAGAAAGAGAAAGAGAAAGAGAAAGAGAAAGAGAAAGAGAAAGAGAAAGAGAAAGAGAAAGAGAAAGAGAAAGAGAAAGAGAAAGAGAAAGAGAAAGAGAAAGAGAAAGAGAAAGAGAAAGAGAAAGAGAAAGAGAAAGAGAGAGAGAAAGAGAAAGAGAAAGAGAAAGAGAAAGAGAAAGAGAAAGAGAAAGAGAAAGAGAAAGAGAAAGAAAGAGAAAGAGAAAGAGAAAGAGAAAGAGAAAGAGAAAGAGAAAGAGAAAGAGAGAGAGAGAGAGAAAGAGAAAGAGAAACAGAGATAGAAAGAGAAAGAGAAAGAGAGAGAGAAAGAGAAAGAGAAAGAGAGAGAGAAAGAGAAAGAAAGAGAGAGAAAAAGAGAAAGAAAGAGAGAGAGAAAGAAAGAGAGAGAGAATGAAAGAGAGAGAGAAAGAGAGAGGGAAAGAGAAAAAAAGAGAGAGAGAGAGAGGGAGCAAACACACTGTCTTACCCAGCGGAATGAGGAAGCCGCAGTACAGAATGGAGTTGGCCTTGAGGTTGTTGAGGGGCACTGAGCCGGGCGGAAGTTCATCGCCATCGTCTGTGTAGACCATCTCCCCATCTATGTTGGCAGGCATGCAGAACAGGGCAGCACTGTCTGTCACTACCCAGCTTGTCTGAGGGGGTAATTTTCAAGGTTAAAAGATTCGGGTTCATTCTACATGCACATTTCCATCAAAGTTTTGTTTGTCTGTTTGTGATTTTTGATTTTGAGAGACTTTTATATTTCAATAATTATTTACTCTCAAATAAGAATTATAAGTATATTATGTTAATATTAGGCCTCATCTCATGTATGCTCATTGATAAATGAACCCACATATTTACTACCAACTTCATATTCTTGTCAAAATCACTACTACTAATAATAATGATAATGATAATGATAATAATATAAATATTTATCATAATAATAATAATAATAATATATATATATATCATGATAATAATAATAAAATAATAATAATAATATCTATCATAATAATAATAATAATAACAATAATAATAACAACAATAATAATGATGATAATAACAACTACAAAAGTAACATTAGAAACAATATAAATTAATAAATAAAGAAATTGAAAAATGAGTGAGCTATTTTTGACACTTACCGCACTATTTTCCTCTTCAATTTCTTCCTCCAACCCACCGGCGGCATTCCACGCAGCCTGAAAGGTCTTGGGAATGGGTTTGGCATATGGAGTTTTCTTGGAAAATCTGAAAGAACATACCATTTTAGACTGGATCATTATGCTCCATGGTAGGGTACTGAACTTCAGTTATGTACACAAGACACTTGACACTTCAAATTACTGGAGAGCTGTATGCAATATCTATGTACATAATGGCCTTTAATCTAATGACACTGGATGACCTCAACTCAGGCCATGACAATGGAGGCTGCTCTTTGATCTGTGTGCTCTTTAAGAATGGGACTAATACAAGAGCTACAGCCTTTCAAGGCAAAAACTCTCTTTTGTTCAATACATTTACTGAAAAAAAAATTATTGGCTGTCTTTAATCAAACATTTAAAAGGGAAAAAACATCATCTCCCCCTATCCCTAATCTTTATGCAGACAACAGCGTAATTTAATCCAGCAATGGCTAGTGCACTCTAATTATTTCCTGATACTATTGGGTTAAAATTTACATAAGATGAAACATTTAAAAAAATATATAATCTATGCACAGAAACAGCTATCAACATCAGCTGTCAGCAAGCTTAAATTTCATGCATACATAAAAGAACAAGACCTTATGCCACACCTGTCAAATCCAACACCTTCGAAGTCTAAACCTGGGATGGTTTCGGGCCCAGCCGTTTCCGTCTCTTCAATTTTGTCATCTGGACCCATACCAGGAATGGCTCCTTGTGAGGTTAGGCTCGAGTTCAGAGGAATGTCATCTGGAGTGTATGGAAGAAAATTTTTATCAGATATTTATCAGAGAGAGATTTTCAAGCATGGTAAGATCCATGATATTTGTAGGTATTTTAGGAACATTATAAATCCACTCTGAAATTGTTTAACACCATCTCATCCAACACACCAATATCCATGGAGTCGTCTGCCAGGACTCCAGCTGGTAATGTGTTAAGGTTGTACTTGTCTCTCATCTTGTCGCCTGGCCGGTTTCTTGTCCAGAACTTTGATGTGTGATCGTTGGAGCCAGAGCAGAGTATGTGACCTAGAGGGTGCCAAGCCAGATCCCAGATGATGCCATCGTGTGCAGACTCAATGGCACCCACTTCCTTGTCATTCCTGTTTTGTTGGAGGAAACAGGAAAGTCATACATAAAGATGTATAGCCATGGAGCTAACCATCTGAATTTCAGGGCTTATATGCAAAGACAATGCATTAAACACATTACTAACAGCCATAGTTGTATCGAGGCACACAGTTTTTTTGTCATCATAGGTGGTTCAGTGTCCGGGCACTTATACTCACCCAACATGCCAGAATAGGATAGAGCCATCAGACCCTCCACTTGCAAATAGACCCTCATGGTGGGGATGCCATGCTATACATGATGCCTCTTTTTTGTGACCTCTGAACACCTGTAAAAAAAATGGACAAAGTTAAAAATTGGAGAATTAACACATTTTTGCTGAGGCTTATATTTGCCTAATGCTACTCCTGTCCACTAGATAACAAGCACACACAGTAACCAAGTACAAGATCTCTTGGTGCAATGAAGGGCTGCACCTCTCAGAGCACTTTTCACCTGCTGGATTCAACAGTGAGATAACAAGTTTTTGTATTTGTTTACACTATTTTTGCAAGTGAAGAAAAAAGTGTCTATACAAATGGAACTGCTACGAGTTTATGCATATGTAATGATGTAAAACGTGTGTTTTGAGGGAGAGATCATGACATGACAGGACGTCATCCGGCACGATCAAATATTCACATGACATGATATCACGTCATCTGGCATAAATGGGTTAAAGCAGGGGGGACTATGAGTGGGACATGACATTAAGACGGTTTAATACAGGACTCTCCAATTTTAGCAAATTGGCACATCCCACATACGATTTAAAACTTACTTTATAGAACATGAACTATCTCTACAACATGCACTCTAGCATACTATACATCTCTATCTTCAACCACTTAATCTGACCCTTATATTCAGCACACCTATTATGTGAAAAGACATCCACTCACCTGGAATTCGGTGGAAAGATTACGAATATCGAAAAGCTTGAGCAGATGATCTCTGGATGCTGAGCAGAGCCAGTTGCCATTGGCATTCCACTTCAGGTCCATGACTGTGCTTTTGTGAGCATGTCTGACAAGATGGGAAGCAAAATTATTTAAAAATCAATTTGTAAGTATCATCTGCATCAAAGTAAAGAGTAAAAATTGTCTAAAAATTTTATTGTACCATTTCAGTTTAAATTGTACATCTGAAGTCCACACTGAGAAAGGACCTTTAACTTAAATAGCAAGAAAATTCTTAGGACACAACGGACTTCAGCAACAAAACGCTCATCAACCCACTCACGACGGGGGCATTCTAGCCCTGAATGTCACAATGCCGGGGCTTTCGAACGCTTAGGCCTAAATCAATTAAATGGCTGGCACAATACTGTGCCGCCCGGCCACTGGGCTTTTGAATGAGCGGCACAGTACTGCACCACCCGTCCAGAGAGGGTTAAATTACATGACTGATCATTTCCGTCTAAACAAACACAGTGACCAAGTGGGCTGATGCGCAAGTGCAAGTTCCTTTACACGAACTTGCATGCGTGTCTGTCGGACTTACAGTTTAGCGAGGGGTTGCCCAGAGCGAGGATCCCAGAGTTTGATTGGCTGCTGATTATCTTTGCTCCCAGACGCCAGCAGACTTTTGGATGGGTGCCAGTCCACGCACTTGACATCGGCTCCGTGACCTGTATGGGAGTGCACGTACTTAAGACACAGAAACAGAAATGAAAAAATTGGCAGATATTGTAGGCTTTTTTGATTCTGTTTCAACATAATGATATGGGAAGATACAGGGATCATCTAGAAATTCTTTATTCTAAAAGTATGATGTAATGTATGTGAAAGATGTAAGTGCTTATCATAAATGCGTAAACGTATGTATGTATGTATGTATGTATGTATGTATGTATGTATGTATGTATGTATGTATATATATATATGTATGTATGTATGTATGCATGTATGTATGATTGCATGTATAGGTGTATGTATGTGTGTATGTATGTGCGTATGTATGTGTGCATATGTGTATGCATGCATGTATGTGTGTATGTATAGTATTTATATATAATATATAATATATAATATATATAATATATAATATATATAATATATAATATATATAATATATAATATATATATATATATATATATATATATATATATATATATATATACATATATATATACACACATTTAACTATACAAATATAAGTGTATATATACATATGTATAAGGATATGCATATGGACATTTTCTTTATTACCTTTTTTAATTCACACAGACACAGACACACACCTTATTTACTCTCTATGCCCAGCAAATCCGCTCCATAGAAACCAATGATATATTTTCATGTACTTTCCTTTAGACCCACCTCTCATGTGAGAGCTTGAGAAGTTTCCCGTAACTCTATTTCATTTGAAGTAAGAACTGACACATGAACATGGTGAGATCTTGGGGCTTTTCCTTTTATCAGTGAACTGGCTCATGCAATTTTGGCGCACTCTCTGCTCATAACAATGCCAATTTTTCATAAAATTTCAGTTTCTGTTAGTGAGTGAGTGGGAGTCTGTCCGTGTCTATCTATCTATCTATCTATCTATCTATCTATCTATCTATCTATCTATCTATCAATCAATCTATCTATCAATCAATCAGTCAGTCAATCCCCGCCCACCCATCCATCTCTCTCTCTCTCACTCTTTTCATTACTGTAATGCTCATTCTCTCTCACTAACATGCTCACTTTTATTTTCCTGATAACTCTTACTCCCATTCTCTCTTTCTCTTTCTCACTCCCTAACCCCCCCTTCCCTTTAGACTGCCTCTCTCTCTCTTCCTCTCCCCCTCCCTCCCTCACTCTCACTCTTTATCCTGCCTTCATCTTTGCTCTCCTTAACCCACTGACGACGGGGGCATTCCAGCCTTGCATGTTACAATGCCGGGGCTCTCAAACACATAGGCCTAAATCAGTTAAATAAACAACGTCATATGACGTCACCCTGCAAACGGGCCTTGAATGTGCGGTACCCGTGGTGTACCACCCGTCCAGAGAGGGTTAACCCATTCACGACGGGGGCATTCCAGCCTTGCATGTCACAATGCCGGGGCTCTTGAACGCATAGGCCTAAATCAGTTAAATAAACAACGCCGTATTGCGTCCCCAGCGAACGGGCCTAGAATGCGCGGTATAGTAGTGTACCACCCGTCACGAGAGGGTTAAGCAGGCTACTTCCTCTATAACACCATCTGTCCAGAAGCTACATCAATGCCCATCTGAGGCTCATCCACACTAAGACGAGCCACTCTCCCTTCTCCTTTATGCCCTCTTGGCATTTACTCCCCAACAGTAACCAAGTCACGTCCTTACATGTCCTGATCTGATACACTTAATTCCTTATGAACTGTGGAATAACCTGCTCTACTTATAACAGCTACATTCTACTCAAAGATCCCTAAATCAGGGAAAACAGCATGGGTTTACATTTCCTGGTAATAAACAAGCACATTCAATTTCATGAAGGTATCACAAAAAAAAAAAAAAAAAAAAGTCACAGACTGTTGCAATTTAGTAGGCAAGTCACGTCTAGTGTCATTGCTGGACTGCATTTACTTGTGATGTGCACTATAGGTGGGCCTCATTTTGCCCTTCCTAAATAAAGGACAATTGTATAATACTCATTACGGCATAAATATCTTACTGTTCTTCAACTCCTAATTCTTGCTGGTAGATCACACTAACAATATGTTTTATACTCATTTCTGCTTAATTTGCAAGAAAAGCCATTACAGGAATATCTATATATGTCTATCTGGCTTCCTGAAAAAAAAGGTTTGTTACTTCTCTCTAATGGTCCCCTGCTGCACATCCAATGTTTAGT
>BOPN01003297.1:70000-80000 GCA_017312705.2 Penaeus japonicus | reverse complement strand
AATATCAATAATAATAATATTAATGATAATATCAATAATAATAATATTAATGATAATATCAATAATAATAATATTAATGATAATATCAATAATAATAATATTAATGATAATATCAATAAAAACAACATTAATGATATCAATAACAACATTAATGATAATATCAATAAAAACAACATTAATGATATCAATAACAACATTAATGATAATATCAATCATAATAATGGCATTAATGATAATGATATTAACAACAACCATATTAATACAAAAAAAAATAATAATACCAATACTCCCAACAGAAATACAAAAGGAAAAACTGTGTGGGAAAAACGGGTGCTCTCCATGTCCTTACCTCTGAGAACCTTCTCTTCATAACAGCGGTAAAAGTCCCATATTCTAACAGTGCCGTCATCTGAGCCAGTGGCAAACTTCTGGTCACTTGGGGAAAAACTGTGAAAAGACATTTGTGGAAAAAGATACACTTATGCACAGGCTGTGTTGTTGGTGTGGGTTTTGGTGTAGGAAGTACGAGCAAGTTGGCCATGTTATGTCAATTAGCGTTCTGTGAATCTGAGTTACTTTGGAAGATAGGATAAAAAAAAAGTTATTAAAAAAAAAATATATAAAAATATTCAAGTCCTTCTACAAAATCTTTACAAATTCAAAATAAACTCATGGCCTGCTATTACAAAGTAAAACAGTATCAAGGTATTCCAAAACTGCATATCAATCACATAGGATTTCTACATTTACTCTGTGCATTTAAAGCTTTTCTTTTTATTTTTTATTTTTGTTTTGCATGTTCAAACTTAATGCCAGTTCTTTAGCTAAGAGAGATATATGTAGCATTATTACAATATTTAAGAGATTCAGTATTACAGTTATATACTTTTTTTTAAAATCAAACAGACTCTGAAAAATATCACAACTACTATAGCATGACAAATGATCTGGATATTCAATGCTCTCATTAATAGCACAAAATATAAATTAAATACTGCATCCTGATTTCATCTCTTTAAGCACATATAACCCAAAAAAAATAAACAGAATCAGACTTCTATGCCCTGCATTTTAAGATAAAGTGATATCACAAAAAATCTAAAATTTCATCTTGGCATGCCAACTTAGTCGTCAAATTCTGCACCCTAGGAACAAAGCTGTGCCGTCTTGAAGTAATGCCAAAATCTGATTTCAATCGGAACTGAACCTTGAGGAATGAAAAGAGAGAGTTGAATCGCTTTTATTGTCATTGGCCCTCTTTCTAATCATATCTATCACTATCATTACTTTTGGCTCCGATGAGCATAGCAAATGGAATTACATTAAGCGTTTCCTGTGTATCCAAGCAAAAATTCTTCAGTTACTGCAACATTATGAGACTTCTTGCGATAATATCCATCTTCTCTTGGGGTTTGTTTGATTCTCACTTGTTTTTTATATATATATATTTCATTCTATTCTTTTTCCGTTCATGATCTGTTATCATAATTTAGCAATACTAATGGATCATAGGTGAATAAAACAGGCCTCTGGGGTGACAACTAGACAGTGGTGTCCAACTGCCACAACCCAGGTAGGCCTATAATGTATTTTCACCTATTTTATTGAGAAGTCAATGTATTTACAAGCAATTTACAAAGTACAAAAAAAAAGAAAAACAGTAATCACAAAATTGATCACAGTCGGTAAAAGGGTTGTTCGCACGATGGATAAGTAAGGATGGGTGAACTTTATTGGTATATGCCGGAGATGATATACAGAGATAAGACACTTCCTGGACTAATGAGAGGCCTTTTGCCTTCTACAAAACTGCTTCAGATAATCAGATTTGCTTGTATTCATATTCTTGCAGGTGGGGGCAAGTGTATTGGCTTTTATTGCACATAACATGATTACAATATAGAAGTACTGCACACAAAAGAATTCATCACCTTATGTTGCTACAGAACAGGAGAATCGTGTGAAATTTGTTGATGCCGTTCCAATTAGTAGCATTCCAACAACAGTGTGAGAAATATATATATGTATGTATATATATATATATATGCTACGGCGAGTCACCAAGGGAAACTAGGTTGCTCTTTATTTGATCCTTAAGTATTGTATAACTCAGAGAAAATAATAATAGTAATAATAATATTAATAATAATAATAATTTAAAAAAAACAATAAAAATAAAATTTTGCATTCTACATCATAAGGATAAAGGAGGTTCTTTATTCAATTCTTAATACAAGACATAGCCAAACAACTAAGTGCAAACTACAGTCCTTGACATTAGTTGTACTTCCTGATCTTGCTTAACTTGTTCCAGATACCCCTGGCCAGAGTCATAGCAACATCTGACAGATTATGTGAGTGTATGAGGAATCAGCTGAGCTTTATTCTAATTAGTAGGTTGCGATGAGAGCGTGATGGGGACTAATCAAATGTAGGACAGTACGATAGAAGTGTTGAGGAACTTCGGATACTGGTAAATAGAAGGAATAAGTCTATCAAATAATACAAAGAGCTTTTCGGAGATTTCTAAAGAGAAAGAAAAAAAATCCCCCTTTCTTCGCAATTGCTACTTGTATATCTCTAAAGAAAATGTTCATAAAATCATCTTCTCTACACCCTTTCCACTTTAATACCAAAACCTTTGCCTCTACAAATCTGATCAAAATTAATAAAACAAATTGAAATGTTACTAAGAGGTACTTCCACACTATATAATAAACTGCCAAGACTGGAAAGAGTACCAAAAGGAAGGGAGCTCCACTCGACAACAAATGATTCCTAAAGACTGATGGACACCACCCACAACACCTCAGATAGTGAATGAGTGAACTACAGCCATATCTTCTGACTAGGACGGGGAAGGAATACCCACATAGATTATACCCAGGGGGATGGAGTGAGATTACTCGACAACACCCTACACCAAATGAGGAAGAAGAGGAAGGCAAGGAAGAGAGATGAGAGAGAAATATGATACAATTTGCCCTACTACTCTGGCAATCTTCTGCCAACTCACTGATTTTGAGAAGGGCAACCAGCATGGCAGGTGTTTCAGGAAAAGGTTCTACTAAAGATGGTATAGAAATGGAGGAGAAGGAGGAGAAGGAGGAGGAGGAGGAGGGAAAGTAGGAACATAAATAGAAGACGGAGGAAGTGGAAGAGGAGCCCGCATTGTCAACAGAGAACATCCCAAGAGCAGAACAGTGACCCACTAATGCAAAGGTTGTAAACAGAAGGACTGGTCTAGGATCGGGACGTTGACACAAGGATATGATCAACTGGGAGTACCTGAGGCCGCGAACTGGATCCTTGTGGGCCTGGAAGAGCTTCACATTGTTCATGTTGGTCTGCCAGTACTTAACAAAACCTCCCGTGTCGCCTGTCACCATCCACTGATCGTTGTGGGACCACACCATCGTCCGCACGCTGCTGTCGTGGGCCTGCGGGAGGACCAAGTTGTCATTTTGAATAGAGAGAAATTTTTATCTTTATTTTTCTTTCTGGCGGATGCTCTAGGTATATTGATAGAACATTCTTACGTGACATATCAAAGAATAAAATATGTTTCTTAACCCATTCACACCGGGTGACGTGTTATCACGTCATGGGAATATTTCACTCCCGCCAGATGACGTCCAGTCGTGTCATAATCTTTTCCTCCAATATATACGTTTTATGTTATTATGTATGTATATAATCATAGGAGTTTTATCTGTATAGACATTGATTTATTACAAGTGAAAATAATATAAACAAATACAAAAACCTCCTATGATCACCCCGTTGAAATGGTCTCAGAGAGGTGCAGTGCGGCATTGCACCAGGGGAAATCTTGTGCTTGGTAACTGTGCACACTTGTTCTCTAGCCAGCGGGGGTGGCATTACACAAACATAGGCCCAGCGTGAATGGGTTAAGTGCAAAGCCTGTTCTAGGGTATTGTTATATCAACATATAAATTTACACCACACACACACAGACACACACAAAATACACCACTTTCTCTCTTCTTTATCTTTTTGGCATAATGATATTAGTAATAATAACAATAATAATAATAATAATAATAATAATAATAATGATAAAGATAATGACAATAATAATTAAAACAATAACAATGACAATAATAATAATAAAAACCGTGGACATAAAGGGTTTAAAAATACTGATCAATATTCAGTTAAGCATACATCTTGCTGCCAGCATCAATATTAACCCGTTAATGATGTGTGACAAGATATCACATCAAGTGGTGGCAGTGTCAGCCACCAAGGACGAGATATTTTGTCATGGCTATCCTCCTGGCCGGCGCACTGGCCAGGAGGTGTTAGGCTTAGGCGTTTGAAATATCCCAGCGTTTCAACCATTTGGAGCCAAAAGAGTCCGTCGTTAATAGTTTAATGACAGAAAATCAAAATCTTTTAAATGTTTCATTATATATGTAGATCAATCCTTCAGTATAAATGGCCAATGACACTGATCAAAATAACCTAGCCAGTTAAATCGTGTAAAAAACCGGCGGGATTTTTTCCTGGATTTTTCATTATAAATGGCACTAGTGTATTGCCTAATAAAATACTAAAATTTCTATTACTGTTCCTGTTCTGTTCAGCAAGTATCCCCCAACCACACCCGCTCTATCGGCCCCATCCCCCCATACCCATAATAGGCCCTCCTCTCCCTTAGCCTCAGTTTTATGTTGCCTCTTGGTATATTATGGTCTACCTACTTTTTATACATTTGCATGGATACTTTTTTCTTGCTTTATTTGACAATACTTGAACGTTTTGTGCGCTCTTGTGTTTTATAGCCAAGAAAGCTAATTCCCATTTTCCTTCCTACTTAACTGCAATAATTTTTTTAACTTTTTATTTCTCATCCCCTATTAATACCTTTTGCTATCTCACAAAATAATTACTGTCAGTCTCGATGATAACGGTAACAATCATTGTAAAAATGGTAAGGATAAAAACATTGATGATATAAATGAAAAAAAAATAAATAAAAAATAAAAATAAATGATCATAACAGATAAGCAGTCCTCTAGTTTCATAAATAATTTAAATAGACAAACTTTCAATAACAAATAGGTAAGTGGGTGGGAGAATGGGAGAGTGGGTAAATGGGTGAGTGAGTGGGTGGGTGGGTGAGTGAGTGAGTGAGTGAGTGAGTGAGTGAGTGAGTGAGTGAGTGAGTGAGTGAGTGGGTGGGTGGGTGGGTGGGTGGGTGGGTGGGTGGGTGGGTGGGTTTGTGAGTGAGTGTCAAGTGAGTGAGTGGGTGGGTGGGTGGGTGTGTGTGTGTGTTTGGGTGGGTGGGTGGGTGGGTGAGTGAGTGAATGAGTGAGTGAGTGAGAACAGAGTAAGAGAAACCCATTATTTTGAGTGAAAGAGGGAAAATGAAAAGACAAAACATGATAAGACTAAAACTGCTAATCCAAAGACCAGAGTACCCTCACTCTACTAAATAAATCACTCAAAAGGATTGCTTCTTCTTCAAAACAGCAAGTCGTCAAATTGTTCTAATGCCTGTGTTTCATGCTAGTTCTACACTCTGTCCAGATGGCACTTAGTTATTTAATCGTTCCAGACTTCAGATTTGTGTTAAAGAAAGGCACCTTTCTGCCTTCCCAACTCGCGAATTAAATCTTTGTGGAAAATTATCTTTAATCAAATTTAAATTATCTTTAAATGTATTAAAGCAAACAAAAAACAGACTTTCCTTGCCATTTTTTCCGCTATAGATCATATTCAAAGTTATAATCTATACAATGAATATAATCTGACTAGGCTAGGTCTGGCTCCATATGTATTCCATTACCTTCAAGCAAATAGTAGTGAATAAATGCAAAAAGTGCAGATTTATACACTTATTTACATTATGTAATAAGACTCATCTATTTTCTAAACTATCATTTATTCATTTCTTCTATCAATTATTCACTGCTTTTATTAATTACTACAATATTGTCATTAAACCATTCATGATGTGTTGATGTGTCATACAAACTGTATAATAGAACATCTGTATATAAACATTGCAGTTGTATTTATATAAACATTTTAGTCAACCTTTTTTACAACAGTGGGCAGCTACTTAGCATGAGTGAGAAGGGGAAGGAGGGGGAATGCAATAGAGAAAACCTAAATAAACAAGGGTTTGCTGTGATGATAATGACGGCATAATAATAAAAATGTGTTGATATATAAGTAAATAAAAATATGAATTAGAACATCATCGACCAAAATAGTAAGAATGCAATAATTCAAACAACAGCAATAATAAAAACAATAACACCAATGACAACAGTGACAGGACCCGTATCCTCACCGTAATCAATCACAAGACTACCGACCGAGCGTGATGACTGTCTCACCTGCAGGATGGTTTCGAA
Source organism: Penaeus japonicus (assembly GCA_017312705.2). NCBI lineage: Eukaryota > Metazoa > Arthropoda > Malacostraca > Decapoda > Penaeidae > Penaeus > Penaeus japonicus. Next base: position 73,611 of record BOPN01003297.1, on the reverse strand, counting down.
GTTGAAGGTGAGGCCGTTCCACAGGGTGAACTCACCCGAGGAGGCTCCCGTTACCAGACGACGGCCTTCAGGTGTCCAGGCCAGGCAGAAGATGGGACACTGGAAACAGGATCGAGGCACTTTTTGAAGGATATGATTTTTGTTTTGTTTTTACGTCCAAGAAATGAGAGGAATATGATCCATGAAATGCAAGTGTTGAGTTAATAAATACATAATGTGCAGAGTATAATTTCTTCTGTGCTCCTACTCTGTCAACTCTGTGTAACTTTAATCCTTAGTTTTCTCTAATGATGACTATCCCTTCTGTTGGCCTAAATCGAGAGGAGACATAACCTCTGCTTCTTTAAATGTTAAAACAATAATTCCAGCAAATTGCAACTGAATTTTTTAAACATTAACCCACACAGGACGGGTGGTACAGCATGTGTACCGTGCATTCAAAAGCCCAGTTGCCGGGCGGCACAGTATTGTGCCAGCCATTCAATTGATTTAGGCCTAATAATTCGAACGCCCCGGCATTTGGACATTCAAGGCTAGAATTCCCCCGTCGGGAATGGGTTAATTCCACCCACCTTTGCTTTGTTTGTGGACGTGCGCACGAACTTGGACACGACGGCATTGATTGGGTTCATGGGGTATGCAGGTGGGGGCAGCATCTCCGAGGCATAGCAAACGTCAGCATGCAAGCAACTGCGGTCACGCTCATCCCTCTGCCAGACGCGGCACTCAAGCATGTTAACCACGGAGCAGTTGTAATCGACCGTCTTGCGCATGACGCTCTTGCGCAGCCGCTTGCCATCAAACTCTCCATCAGGGGCCTTGAATGGCTTGAAGGACAGCGGCTGGAACTGTGCCCCCCCACCCCCCATCGGTGGTGGTGGGGGCTTCCCCTGGGGTATAGGCGGGGGCGGTGTGCTGAACATGCCCACCTGGATCATCGTGGGTCAAGGCTGGAAAGATAAGCATGTGATCTTCAAATTTGAAATGAGGGGAAAAATTATGAGAATATATATACACCTTAAAATATCTCTCTAAACATTCCTCATCACTGAAATAACTGTCAAAATTTTGTCTGAAAAAAAAAAAAATATATATATATATATACAAAGATTCAAGAAAATTCAAGAAGTATGAAGTATTTGTCTATAAAGTATAAGATAAACTATCTGATGCAAAGACTTTAATCATCAATAAATGAAATACTTTCCTTATTGCATATAGGTAGATGAATTCAACAGTAAAAATAAAAACAATGTGTCTTTAAACACCAAAAGGGTATATAAAAATAGCATAACAAATTATGACAAATAAAAAAAAAAAAAAAATTACTTGTAACATCTGAAAACAAATCTTTTTAAAAATTAAAGTCCTTCATTTCAACAACAACAAAATGCATATGAAAATGACATTTTCATTTTCCTCATCGGATGACACTTTTAAACCACGACGTTTAGAAGCATCACAACAGGATAAGAGCCGTTGTCCACCAAGTACAGAACTCAAGTTCCATGAGGAAGTTTCGCAAAATTGACAACTCCCTCTCTTGCTAGCCAGAGTGAGGTGTAATCTGACAGACATATGGTTCATTTTCGGTTGAAATGAAGGACACTCGGAAGAACATATATTTGCCTGGAATAATTTCTGCCAGGCAGTCCAGGGGTCTTGGTGTTTCACCCTTTCACAATGGGCATTTTTGTAGCATTGGGTCACTTTTGCACTGTATTTTTCTTCTCTTTTTTGTTCAATATGCAGCCCATCTATCCATTCTGTTGTGCAGTTAGAGCTTTATAGCAAATGCTATTTTGTCATTTTGCTTATATGTCATACATAGATTCCTATATCATACCATACACCTTGAAAATAATAGAAACTAGAAAATAATAGAATACAAAATATCTCAAGATACCCGGCCCAGGCTGAAAACCTTCAATCGTGACCGTCTCGGGAGGGTTAACCATTCAGAAGTGGAATGACCCTACAGGGAGAGTCACATACAGTGGAACAACCAGAGCAGCTACTCTAAGCAATCACTGCATCTTACTCATGTGCTTCGAAACAGGTCCTTCCAAAAACTGAAATCTGCAAATAAGACGCCTTCTTATTTATACTAGCTATTGTGGACTTTCCAAGCAATTTTAGTCAAATATGGAAACAATCGAAGCTATATGTTGCAGGATCAGAATTGGAATATGGTTATCATCCTTTGCTGGAGCATGACACGGAGGTCACTGTGATCACTTGATGCAGTCTGTATCGGAGATGTTATAAAATTTAATAACTTCCTCTCTTGCAGTTCACGACATTGAAGTGTTTTAGAAGTGATTGAACAACTTCACTTTCATTTTCAACTTCACACCGAATGTATGTGCAACAAAATGTTTGCTGGCAATGAATGCCATCTGCACATTTTCATGCAGCTCAAAATACTTCTTAGTTCCTATATTGCTATGATCAAGCATGCAATCTTTTCCTGAGACCTATATTTCTTTGGATATTTCACTTCATGAGCCACTTTGACATATATATGCAATATTATTGCTTAATTCATCAGTGCACGACAGCCTCCAATGTGGGCCTCTCCTCTTGCAACAATATTAGCTTATTTCCTTGCAAATGGCACAGACGTCGAAATTCAAACATATATCAAACATCTCGACATGCTGGAATTAAATTTTGCGCATGTGTTAAGTCGCTGCCAGGCATTCCTCATCAGCTTAAATCATTTACATTTTGGCAGCCAATTGAAATTTGATGAGTAACTTTCCTGCTGCTTAGTTTCTCCCTGCAATGCAAAGAATCCTGTCTGGCTGCCGTGGTCTGACATACACTCTGAAGTCAAACACAACAGCCGTACTTCGTCAAGCGATCACCACAGCCTCCTCCACGCCCAGCACTCGGCAAATCCAAAAAGGCCTCCGCTGCTTGCACTCTCGCAAGATGGGATTTGGACCGATTCCTTATTTGCCAAGAAATTGCCGAAGAAAATTATAATCATCTTTTTTGACTGTATGGCGGAGGATTTTCGGACATTCACGGAGCGCCAAAGAGCACGGAAGTTGCGAGACGACCAGTGGCAGATATGTGTGAATCTGTCTTCCAAACATGTTATTGTGTGGTGTGCAAAACTTCCTTGGACAGCCAAGTTTAGGCCTAGAAGCCTAGACGTACATGACGTACCACCTCAAAATGCTCTTTCTGGAAGTGTGCTCGCGGCCAAAATATTACAACCCTCAACACCCCGTCTCCCAAGCCCTCCAGCATCAGGCCAAACCCAAGTCCTGCGATGCCTTCGAGGGAAAGGCCAGGAGCGAGGAGAGTACACGTTCCCGTCCCTCGAATTCTCGGCCGGTGTCCCACAGCCTTCAGACGTAATCCCAGACTGACGACGGTGACTTAACCTCGGACACAATCCCGTCCATTCTCGACGGCTCAATCAGCCTCCAGGGTTTCCCATAGTACAGCTCCTGATTATGAATAGCCGGCTTCTTCATTTCTTTTTTTTTAAACGAAGCCTCTTTCCTTTCCCCCTGTCATTCCCTTAAGCCAACCCAATCAAACCCTAAACCCCCCCCCCCAAAATATATATATTTTTAAAGAGAAATTTCATATCC
>BOPN01003297.1:22500-27500 GCA_017312705.2 Penaeus japonicus | reverse complement strand
AGAGAGAGAGAAAGGAGTAAGGAGAAACCGAGAGAGAAGATGAGAGAGAAAGATGGAGAGGGATAGATAGAGAGAGAGAGAGAGTAAGGCAACAAAGAGAGGATGCGGGAAGCCCCTTCCCAGTGATTGGAAATGATTTTTTTCTTTCTATGACCATTGTTGTTGTCAAGGTTATTCTCATTACTAGTTATCATTTCATTTGTTATCATCACTTTCATTGTGATTATCATTGATATCGATATAATATGTGTTGTTATAACTATTGTTTTTAATGTTATCATTATCTATTCGTTATAATTATCATTATTGTCACCATCGTCATTATCATTATCATCGTCATTATTATCACAACTATCATCATCATCACCATTATCATTATCGTTACCTCCTCCTCCTCCTCATCATCATAATCATCACTTCCTCCTCCTCCTCCTTATCATCATTATCATCATCCCCTCCTCCTCCTCATTATCATCATCACCATCATCATCATCCTTGTCATTATCCCCTCCTCCTCCTCCTCCTCCTCATCATCATCATCATGACCTCTACCATCATCATCGCTTTCATCTTCATCATCATCGTCATTGTATCCATTGCTATTGTAAACCTTAATTCCATTTTCATCATCATTATCATATTTATTCCGTTTTATTATAATCAATATAATCATCATCATTATCATTATCCGTAGTAGTATTTGTAATAGTAGTCACTAATAGTGAAGTATTGTTATCATTATATCATCACCATCATCATTGTTATTACTATTATTACGATGATTAATCTCACACTTATTATTATTGATATCAATATTATAATCAACATTTTTTATCCCTCTCTTCCTATTACTATCATCATTACCGACAATATATTGATAATGACAATGATAATAATACTTACCATAATAACGACAGTTAACAATAACAACAATCTTTTTAATAACAACGATCTTTTCTTTCTATAGTGACACATACCATGGTTACAGTGCCCGTCGTAATTATCCTGATAATTACGACGGGCACTGTAACCATGATATGTGTCACTATAGAAAGAAAAGATCGTTGTTATTGAAAAGATTGTTGTTATTGTTAATTGTCGTTATTATGGTAAGTATTATTATCATTGTCATTATCAATATATTGTCGGTAATTTATTGCTCTGATGGTGTTAGAAACAATATGAAAACAATCCTATTAAAGGTGACGTCAGCCAGTGTCAAGATGCTCAAGTGAAGATTTCTTTCCGGACTCGTCACGGCGGAGGCGGTTCAGAACCACGCCCTCCTCCTCTTTTTTCTTTTTCTTCTTCTTCTTCTCCTCTTCCTCTTTTTTATTTTTCTTCTTTTCTTCTCCTCTTTCTTCTTTTCTTCTTCTTTGCTCATCTTTCTTCTTTTCTTTTTCTTCTCCTCTTCCTTTTTCTTATTTTTCTCCTCCTCCTCTTTCTTCTTTTCTTTTTCTTCTCCTCTTCCTCTTTCTTCTTCTCCTCCTCCTCTTTCATCTTTTCTTCTTCTCCTCCTTCTCTTCCTTCTTTTCTTCTTCTTCTCCTCTTCCTCTTTCTTCTTTTCTTCTTCTCCTCCTTTTCCTCTTTCTTTTTTTTTCTTCTCCCTCTCTTCCTCTTTCTTCTTCTCCTCTTCTTCTTTCTTCTTTTCTTCTTCTTCTCCTCCTTCTTCTTCTTTTCTTCTTCTCCTCCTCCTCTTTTGTTCTTTTCTTCTCTTCCTCCTCCTCTTTCTTGTTTTCTTCTTCTTCTATCTCTATTTCTTCTTTCTTCTAATCATCAGTATTCTGCTTCTTTTTTCCCCTTTCTCTTCTGCTGCTCCTGCTTCTCCGCCTCTTTCTCCGTCTTCTTTTTATCCAGCTCCTTCTTCTTCCCTCTACCTCCTCCTCCTTCTCTTTCACCTCATCCATATCCTCCTTCTCCTTCTGCTCCTCTTATGCCCCCTTCTACCTCTCCCTCTTCATCCTCCTTCTCCTTCCCCCTCCTCTTCCTCCTCCTTCTCCCTTCCCCCTCGTCTTTCTCCTCCTTCTCCTTCCCCCTCCTCTTCCTCCTCCTTCTCCTTCCAACTCCTCTTCCTCCTTCCCTCTCCTCCCCTCTCCTCCTTATTTTTCCCTCTCCTCTTCCTCCTTCTTCTCCTTCCCCCTCCTCTTCCTCCCCCTTCTCCTTCCCCCTCCTCTTCCTCCTCCTCCTTCTCCTTCCCTCTCCTCTTCCTCCTCCTCCTCACTCTCTCCCCTTTCAGACGAGCGGTTCTCTCGTTGTAGTACTACGAAGTGGAAGACACTTGCTCATTCACGCACACACAGAGCCCGTAAGCCCCTCCCCCCATCCCCAACCCGTAAGCCCCCTTCCCCTCCATCCCAGCCCCTGGGTGGGGATGGCTGGAGGGTGTGTGTAATCGTGACTGGACCCTGATCTCGCACCTGGTTCAGCGAGGCCGTCGTGCCCACGCTGCCCACTACCCTCGGCCATTATGGCTGGCCAAGGAACCTCCGGACCTCCTCCACCTATCCCCCAATCCCCCCCCAACCCCATCCCATCCCCCAACCCCGCCCAAGCCCCGCTGCCGCTGCTGCTGCCGCCACCGCCACGGCCCCTATTTTACATTTTCCCCCCGCCATTAGGGCTTTACTAAGCGTGTCGGTGCAGCACAAAAGCCGCCCACCCTCGTCGGCCGCCACGCCCACCCCATTCGCTTGCCCACTCACTACTTCTGCCCACCGAAACCACTGTCCCATTGCCCACTATTATGGGACTTGCTTTGCCCACGGATGTCTGCTCTTGACTGCCACCTGAGGCACCTGATGGGCTCCCTCTCTGCCCTCCCTCGGGCTCTCGCTTGCAACGCGCCTCTCTCGCTCTTCCGTCGCTCGGGAGATCTCTCTGCAAGGCTGTGCAAGGAGTCATGGCAACCACAGCGGCAACAATAGTGGTGATCAATAGGATGATGGTGATAACTCGACTCGACTCAATATGATGATGATGATAACAATGATGATCAATATGGTGATGATGATAACAATGATGATGAATATGGTGATGATGATAATAATGATGATCAATATAGTGATGGCAATAACAATGATGATGATGATGATAAAAACAATACTACTATTACTAGTCTTAATGCAATAGCAACTACTCCTATGATAAAACTAGCAATTATGGTACAAATGATTGTGAATATTATGATATTAATAATGATATTAACAATAACAACGACGATAATAATGATAATAATGATAATAATAATGGTGGTCTAACAATAACAATAATCAATATAATAACAACGATGATAAACGTAGATGAAATACAGTTTAATCTTACACTGTAGTTACTTATCAAACTACCTGTTGACTGTTGCTTTTCACGTAATTTCCTGTTCCAGAGTGTAAACTTGTAATGAAAGTAAAATAGTGAGTTAAAAGAAGAAAGCAATATTGACGGAAATAAAGGGTAAGATGTAGGAGATCGGAGGGAAAATAATAATAATAATAATAGTAATAATAACAAATAATAATAATGATAATAATAATAATAATAAGAAGAAGAAGAAGGAGAAGAAGAAGAGGAAGAAGAAGGGGAAGAAGGAGACCAGAACAAGGTGACAAAAAGCAAAAGAAGAGAATAAGAGGAAATGGTGAAGAAGAAGAATAAGAAAGCCAGAACAAGGAGACAAAAAAGAAAAAGAAGAAAATAAGAGAAAATGGGGAAGAATAAGAAGAACAAAAAAAACAGAACAAGGAGACAAAAAACAAAAAGAAAAGAATAAGACGAAATAGGAGAAGAATAAGAAGAACGAAAAAGCCAGAACAAGGAGACAAAAAAAAAGAAGAAAAAAAGAAGAAGAGAATAAGAGGAAATAGGAGAAGAGCAGATCATGCAGAGTTCCTAGGGAAGAGTAAAGCAACGAGGCCAGAGTCGCCAGCCAAGCATTCCAGGACTCTGCTTGACACGGAGCTCTGCTTCTTAACGGTTACTTGTACTTACCTCCTCCTTCGCCGTCGCACGTGCTTGACGCTCATCATCATCACGTTATCGCCATCATCACCATCGACATCATCATCACCATCATCATCACTATCGACATCATCATCACCATCGTCATCATCACTATCGACATAGTCATCACCATCGTCATCATCACTATCGACATAGTCATCACCATTGTCATCATCATCACCATCGACATAGTCATCACCATCGTCATCATCATCACCATCGACATCATCACCATCGACATCGTCATCACCATCGACATAGTCATCATCACCATCGACATCATCACCATCGACATAGTCATCACCATCGTCATCATCACCATCGACATCGTCATCACCATCGACATCGTCATCATCATCGTCATCATCATTATCATCATCATCACCATCGTCATAGTCATCACCATCGTCATCATCACCATCGACATCGTTATCGTAATCACCATCGACATAGTCATCACCATCGTCATCATCATCACCATTGACATAGTCATCATCATCATCATCACCATCGTCATCATCATTATCATCATTATCATCATCACCATCGTCATCATCATCACCATCGTCATCATTATCACCACCGTCATCACCATCAGCATAGTCATCACCATCGACATAGTCATCACCATCATCATCATTATCATCATCACCATCAGCATAGTCATCACCATCGACATAGTCATCACCATCATCATCATTATCATCATCACCATCGTTATCATCGTCATCACCATCATCATCATCAACAATCTCAACTTTAATCATCATCCTCTTGTCACCATTGTGAGATATCATTTTCAATTGCAAAAGCAAGAAATGAAAAAACAGGAGAGAGAAAGCTAGCTAGAGAGAAAGAGCGATTGGTGGGAAATTGAGAGAGAGATAGAGATAGAGAGATAAATAGAGAGAGAGAGATAGAGATAAAGATAGAGATAGATAGATAGAGAGAGATAGAAATAGAGATAGAGAGATAGAGAGATAGGGTGATAGATAGATAGAGAG
>BOPN01003297.1:0-5000 GCA_017312705.2 Penaeus japonicus | reverse complement strand
GTCTCCTCACGCAACCGGGAGATTGCATTTCCTTGAAATCATTTTGGGGTATATGAAGAACAGGTATTTTTTTTCTTTTTTTTTTTTGGAAGCTCTTGAAGTCTTTTCGGAGGGTGTTTCGAAGCGGCTCTTCAACTTTGCTGGTGTTTCGGCATAAATTGGATCTTGGTGCTTTCCCGCGTCATCTCTCATCTTTCTGCCTAAGAGAAACATGTGTAAATTCTCAAAAAGAAAGTAATACATTATTAAATACAGACCTTAGAAAATGTCACTAAGAAACATATGTAAATTCTCAAAAAAAAAAAAAAAAAAAAAAAATCCCGACTTTATGAAGTACCAACAAGAAACACATGTAAATTCTCTTATAAAGAGCCAACACACAAAGGCCCTTCTTGCAATCAATAGCCACATGGCCGTATACTGCACGCTGCAACCCACAAAACGGAATTTAATCTTCCGAATCCCCTTCCGCGAGGTCATGTAGCTGAGGCGAGACGGCGCGGCGACAGGAGGAGAGGAAGCGCGCTGTGAATGTGTGATCAAAGGAGCGAGAAAAATATCCCCCGAGGCTAAGTAAGGAACCCAAAGGCAGTCATGAGAAGCAGGACGACCGCAGTCACGACCTGCAACAAGACTCATGCAACAAATAACATGCTCTATAGGAACCGACGGGCCTTGTCTTAGCGGGTATTTTCTCATAGAGTAAGAGGGGAGAGTGGCGAAGGCATGGCGTCTGCGCTCACTAAAGTCAAGATTAGTGCAATACTTGCAAAGGAATCTGTAAGGGGAGGTGAAGGCTTCAATGGGGGGGGGGGGGCAAAGGCTGAGAGAGGGGGGAGGTGGCTGAGTGGGGGAGCAAAAACTGAGGAGGGGCCAAAGGCTGAGGGAAAGGCTGAGTGGGGGCAAAACTGAGGGGGGGAAAGGCTGGGGGGGGAGGGGCAAAGGCTGAGGGAGGGAGGGGAGCAAAGGCTGAGGGGGGGGGGGGGGCAGAGAGCTGAAGAGGGGCAAAGGCTGAGGGGGAGGGGCAAAGGAATCTGTAAGTGGAGGTGAAGGCTTCAGTGGGGAGGGGTAAGAGCAAAGGCTGAGGAGGGGGGCAAAGGCTGAGGGAAAGGCGGAAGTGGGGGGGGGCAAAGGGCTGAGGGGGGAGCAGAGGCTGAAGAGGGGCAAAGGCTGAGGGGAGGGGCAAAGGAATCTGTAAATGGAGGTGAAGGCTTCAGTGGGGAGGGGGCAAAGGCAAAGGCTGAGGAGGGGGGGGCAAAGGCTGAGGGGGGGAAAGGCTGAGTGGGGGGGGGGGCAAAGGCTGAGGGGGGGAAAGGCTGAGGGAGGGAGGGGCAAAGGCTGAGGGAGGGAGGGGGCAAAGGCTGAGGGGGGGGGGAGCAGAGGCTGAAGAGGGGCAAAGGCTGAGGGGGGGAGGGGCAAAGGAATCTGTAAGTGGAGGTGAAGGCTTCAGTGGGGAGGGGGCAAAGGCAAAGGGTGAGGGGGGGAGGGGGGCAAAAGGAGAAAGAGAACGTCCAAAAGGAGGCTGATCCTCTCCCGAGATACGCAGATCGCTCGCCACATGCACAGCGCCTTTATGATGATAAATAACGTAGCAATCTCCTCCCCTCCCTCCCCCTTAAAAAAAAAAAAAAAAAAAAAAAAACTATGATTATCCACAATGGATGGGGTCAGCTTATAGGACCTATCAATGGCCAGGGATATTGTGCAGGTGCCGTCAGGGGCGCGTCATGCATAACACAGATGAATTCCATGAACGTCCCCCGGTCACTGTTCATTACTGATGCATGTCACTTCTCTTCGATAATTCAGAGCCGGCGTCACCAATGAGTGTAATTGCTGTAATGAACGTGTAATTCCCCGGAGCATTGGCATTGTTTGTGTGAACGGAGGGGCGTGTGTGTGAATGTGTGGGTGTGTGGGTGTGGGTGTGTGTGTGTGTGGGTGTGGGTGGTTGTGTGTGTGGGTGGGTGGGTGGGTGTGAATGTGTGTGTGTGTGTATGTGTCTGTGTGTGTGTGTGTGTGTGTGTGTGTGTGGGTGTGGGTGTGTGAATGTGTGTGTATGTGTGCTTGTGTGTGTGTGTGTGAAAGTATGTGTGTGTGTATGTGATTTTGTGACTGTTTGTCTGTGTGTAGGGTAGAAACAAGAAAAATAAATACACACACACACACACATGAAGAGAGAAAGAGAGAGAGAGAGAGAGAGAGAGAGAGAGAGAGAGAGAGAAGACAAAAAAGAAAAAAAAAGAAAAAGAAAAAGGGAAAAGAGCAGCAGAAGGCACGACGCTCCCTCTGGGGTGACGTGGCGGAGAGGCGCGGAGGGAGATCGAGAAGGAACGGGAGATGAGGGAGGCGGAGAGCGGGCAAGCGAACGGAGAGAATCGGGGGAACACAGAGAGGCGAAGGGAATAATCTCTTATCTGTGCTCGTCAGTGATTATCATATTACTCGGTCGTGTTTTCATAGGTATCGAGGCCCCGAGATAAGATGGCGACGCCGCTAAGCGAGACGGGGTCAGCTTGAGCCACAGGGTAGAGTCTGCATGGTCGCTTGATATTGCAAACGAACAAACGAAGCCACTGCAAGGAAAGCGAATATATTTGTAAAGGAACGCTTAAACAATAAACATGTATCTCAACTGATTAACGTTGATCAGACACATATTTGAAAAGGTGAAAACGCATGTACACATACATACAGAAACCCTCAAACATTTCAGTGGCATGGATCCACTTGGCTTTTAAATGAGAGAGAGAGAGAGAGAGAGAGAGAGAGAGAGAGAGAGAGAGAGAGAGAGAGAGAGAGAGAGAGAGAGAGAGAGAGAGAGAGAGAGAGAGAGAGAGAGGAAGTGAGAAAAGGAAATAGAGAGAGAGTTAAGAGAGAAAGAAACTAAAGTAGATACAAACTAATAAACAGATATACACACACAAAAAAAAGAAGATAATCATCATATAAAAACGAAACGAATGGACAAATTAAGAAAGAAACAAACACAAATAGGGGAATACAACAAAAGAGACAACAGCACATGTATGATAAAAAAATGATAATAAAGAGAGAGAGAGAGAGAGAGAGAGAGAGAGAGAGAGAGAGAGAGAGAGAGAGAGAGAGAGAAAGAGAGAGAGAAAGAGAGAAAGAGAGAAAGAGAGTTCGAAAAGAAGAGAATAAGTAAAGGGAAACAGATTTTCGTCTCATACAACCCGGCAAAACGTCGACCAATCTCAGAAACAAAATGGCGGCCGACGCAGCAGCACGGAATCCCCGCAAAGTGAGCGATCTAATGCGACGTTCATCATCACCGGACACAGTCGAGTGATATGATGATGACTCAGCCGATTATCCCCTGGTGATGAGTGGGGGAGCGGCGAGAGGAGCTCCGACGACGCCCGTACTCCACCACCGCCGCCCGTACTGCGACGTCGCCGCCCGTACTCCACCGCCGCCGCCCGTACTCAGACACCGCCGCCCGTACTGCGACGTCGCCGCCCGTACTCCACCGCCGCCGCCCGTACTGCGACGTCGCCGCCACCCGTACTCCGCTGCCGACGCCCGTACTCCGACGAGGTCGCCGCCCGTACTCCGCCGCCCACGCTGCGCCCGCTCGTCCATCGGGTGGAGAAGGACGAATGTCGATTTGATTTACGAGTCCGGACGCTGCCCAATTTACAGGGCAGGTGTGGTTCTCCCTCCCTATTTTTTTCTTTTCCAGGGGGTAGAAAAAGGGGTCCTTCATTACATTTACTCCCCGCCCATGCCCCCTCCCCCTCCCCCTCAGCTCCCGTTCTCCTTTCCCCGCTCCTCCCTGGGGTCCCCCCTGGGGTCCTCCCTGGGGTCCCATCTGCGAATCGAGCGGGATGGTGGATTGCGCTGGATATTGGCCGGGGTAATAACAGGCGATGCGCGGCCCGCGGCGCAACGTGACGCGGGCGGCGCTCTACTCCCCTGGCGCTCCTCGCCGCCCGCTGCCTTCCCCGCTGCACCTAAGGTCGTAAATCGCGCCTCCTGCCCATGAAACGAGTCCTTAGCGCGGCGGCGCTGAGTGCCACGCGGCCCAGCGCCGCATCGAATGCGCGCCGCACGAAAAGCGGCGGTAGTCGGGACGGGCGCTTCGGTGTTTTATCTGGCTATGATCAGCCCGGCACGGCGGCGGCCGTGGGAAGGGAAGCCTCCAGAAGGCGCGGCTGGACGGCCGCCCGCTGCAGGCTCGGGGACACGCCGCTGCACACACACACATACACACACACGCGCGCGCGCGCGCGCGGACTCACAACCACACACACACCGACACAATCACACACACACACCGACACACACACGCACAAGTCGCATGTCTTTTACATGATTCCAACCCCCCATTCCCTTCGATAACCCCCCCCCCTCCGCAACGAGTCTTGATAAACCTCGAACCGCGCCTTTCATATGCTCGCTCTCTCTTGAGTTTTAACTTTTTTTTTCTCGTATCAACCTCATCCCAGAAACATTATCCACATCAAACATTATACACATCAAACATTATCCACATCAAACATTATCCACATCAAACATTATCCACATCAAACATTATCCACATCAAACATTATCCACATCACACCCATGTCTTTAGCATAATCAATCCAGTCCATAATCATATGTCTTATCTGTGACTCTTTCTCTCTCTCTCTCACCGCCTTGATTTCATCATCATCTTTGCTCCATACCTGCTTTACGCCACTCAGCCTTCTATCTTCGTCCGCCCTCTGCTTCCCCTTACGTAAAGTTCCCTTTTTGTTCCACTCGTCCCCCTCTGTAGTCCGTATGGGATCAGATGCTTATTATCTACTTAAACCGTTTGCCATTTGGGCCACTGACGGCTCGCCGAACGCACCTGGAAATTCGTGTGTGTGTGAGAGGGGAGGGGAGAGGGGGGGAGGGAGGGAGAGAGAGAGAGAGAGAGAGAGAGTGAGAGACAGAGAGAGAGAGAGAGAGAGAGAGAGAGAAAGAGAGAGAGAGAGAGAGAGAGAGAG
>BOPN01003296.1:157577-160077 GCA_017312705.2 Penaeus japonicus | reverse complement strand
GAGAAAGAGAGATAGTGTGTGTGTGAGAGTGGGAGAGATGAGAGAGGGTGAGAGAGGGTGAGAGAAAGAGAGATAGTGTGTGTGTGAGAGTGGGAGAGATGAGAGAGGGTGAGAGAGGGTGAGAGAAAGAGAGATAGTGTGTGTGTGAGAGTGGGAGAGGTGAGAAAGGGTGAGAGAGGGTGAGAGAAAGAGAGATAGTGTGTCTGTGAGAGATGAGAGAGGGTGAGAGAGGGTGAGAGAAAGAGAAATAGTGTGTGTGTGAGAGTGGGAGAGATGAGAGAGGGTGAGAGAGGGTGAGAGAAAGAGAGATAGTGTGTGTGTGAGAGTGGGAGAGGTGAGAAAGGGTGAGAGAGGGTGAGAGAAAGAGAGATGGTGTGTGTGTGAGAGTGGGAGAGGTGAGAAAGGGTGAGAGAGGGTGAGAGAAAGAGAGATAGTGTGTCTGTGAGAGATGAGAGAGGGTGAGAGAGGGTTAGAGAAAGAGAGATAGTGTGTGTGTGAGAGTGGGAGAGATGAGAGAGGGTGAGAGAGGGTTAGAGAAAGAGAGATAGTGTGTGTGTGAGAGTGGGAGAGATGAGAGAGGGTGAGAGAGGGTGAGAGAAAGAGAGATAGTGTGTGTGTGAGAGTGGGAGAGATGAGAGAGGGTGAGAGAGGGTGAGAGAAAGAGAGATAGTGTGTGTGTGAGAGTGGGAGAGATGAGAGAGGGTGAGAGAGGGTGAGAGAAAGAGAGAGAGTGTGGGAGAGTGGGAGAGATGGGAGAGAGAGGGTGAGAGAGGGAGGAGAGAAAGAGAGATAGTGTATGTGTGAGAGTGGGAGAGAAGGGAGAGAGGGAGGGAGAGAGGGAGAGAGAGAGAGAGATAGAGTGTGTGTGAGAGTGGGAGGGAGATGAGAGGAGGGTGAGAGAGGGTGGGAGAGAAAGAGAGATAGTGTGTGTGAGAGTGGGAGAGATGAGAGAGGTGAGAGAGAACAGAGAAAGAGATAGTGTGTGTGTGAGAGTGGGAGAGGTGAGAAAGGGTGAGAGAGGGTGAGAGAAAGAGAGATGGTGTGTGTATGAGAGTGGGAGAGGTGAGAAAGGGTGAGAGAGGGTGAGAGAAAGAGAGATGGTGTGTTTGTGTGAGTGGGAGAGGTGAGAAAGGGTGAGAGAGGGTGAGAGAAAGAGAGATGGTGTGTGTATGAGAGTGGGAGAGGTGAGAAAGGGTGAGAGAGGGTGAGAGAAAGAGAGATGGTGTGTTTGTGTGAGAGTGGGAGAGGGGAGAAAGGGTGAGAGAGGGTGAGAGAAAGAGAGATAGTGTGTCTGTGAGAGTGGGAGAGATGAGAAAGGGTGAGAGAGGGTGAGAGAAAGAGAGATAGTGTGTGTGTGAGAGTGGGAGAGATGGGAGAGGGTGAGAGAGGGTGAGAGAAAGAGAGATAGTGTGTGTGTGAGAGTGGGAGAGGTGAGAGAGGGTGAGAGAAAGAGAGATAGTGTGTGTGTGAGAGTGGGAGAGATGAGAAAGGGTGAGAGAGTGTGAGAAAGAGAGATAGTGTGTGTGTGAGAGTGGGAGAGATGAGAAAGGGTGAGAGAGGGTGAGAGAAAGAGAGATAGTGTGTGTGTGAGAGTGGGAGAGATGAGAGAGGGTGAGAGAGGGTGAGAGAAAGAGAGATAGTGTGTGTGTGAGAGTGGGAGAGATGAGAGAGGGTGAGAGAGGGTGAGAGAAAGAGAGATAGTGTGTGTGTGAGAGTGGGAGAGATGAGAGAGAGTGAGAGAAAGAGAGAGGTGGGTGTGTGAAAGAGGGAGAGAGAAGGGTATATTTGCTAGAGAGAAAGGAAAGAGATTTGATGTGGGGAAAGGTGGAAAGAGAGAGAAAGAGAGAGAGAGAGAGAGAGAGAGAGAGAGAGAGAGAGAGAGAGAGAGAGAGAGAGAGAGAGAGAGAGAGAGAGAGAGAGAGAGAGAGAGAGAGAGAGAGAGAGAGAGAGAGAGAGAGAGAGAGAGAGAGAGAGAGAGAGAGAGAGAGAGAGCGAACGACCCAGATATAGAAAGAGTAAGAATGAGAGAGATTCATAGTTAGATGGATATATGGATATATAGATATATGGTTAAATAGGTATATATACATATATATATATATATATATATATATATATATATATATATATATATATATATATATATATATATATATAAGAACCTGATTACATACCATCAGTTGTTAACCACTTAATCGGCGAAACACAAATAGTGATAATACTCCCAGGCATAGGGTATGTGTGTGTGTGTTGAAAGAAGAACAAAAACAAAAACAAAAGTGAAAAGAAATAAGATAAATGAGATCAGCTAAACATCACATAAAGCTTATTAAAGGATAAGTAAGTGAGAGATAATACTATGAGTGAAAATAGAGCGACAGAAAAAGAGATCCTCTAGTGTAGTATTATTGTATATCATTCGTTGTATAATCTATTGTAGTATAAGATAATCTGTTGTAGCCTTAGTATATTATTCATTGTTGCCCCACCGACTTATAGC